>CAUZXS010002204.1:115000-192882 GCA_963585895.1 Sepioteuthis lessoniana
AAGTCTTACTTACTCTTTTGTAAACCTTGCATCAGCCGGCACCATGGCGAAACGCCAAAAACTTGATTACTCTGTGAGACGAGCTTTTATGAAGCTACACAAGGAAAAGCACACCATTAAAGAGATTTCAGAGAAAGTGAAACGTTCCCAGAGTGTTGTAGGCAGGGTTGTTAAATCCTACAATGATACTGGCAAAATAGTTAGTGCTTTTAAAACCGGCAGACCCCGCAAAACTTCGGCAAGAGAAGATCGAATAATGCAGCGTATGTCATTAAAGGACCGTTTTAAGTCTTGCACAGAAATTAAAAGGGTTATGAATAGTACCTCATGTGTTAATGTGTCAAGACAGACTGTTTCTAGACGACTGCAAGAAATAGGGATGTTTAATCGAACCTCAAGGAAGAAACCACTTGTTAGTTCGAAGAATAAGAAGAAGAGATTAGAGTTTGCAAACAGGTATGTAATTTGGACATATGAAAATTGGGCAAAGTATTTTTCAGTGATGAAAGCAAGTTTAATTTATTTGGAAATGATGGAAAAAACAATGTAAAGAGACGTATTGGTGAAAGATTAAGTGCAAAGTGTACTAAGAAAACTGCCAAGTTTGGGGGCGGAAGCGTCATGGTATTTGGAATGTTTTCTAGCCAAGGTACAACGCCTCTTGTCCGGTTACAAACTCGTGTAAACTCGCAGATCTATAGAAACATTGTTCAAGATCATGTTGTGCCAATCATACAGAATTCAAGTTTCGATAGGGCTACCTTTATGCAAGATAATGCCCCATGTCACAAGGCAAAGGTGGTAATGAATTACCTTAGCGAGCAAGATTTCGAAATTATGGATTGGCCACCGGAAAGTCCATACTTAAATCCAATAGAAAATCTTTGGAAGACCTTGGGAGTGAAAGTTATGCAAAGAAATCCCACTAACACAGAGGATTTGTGGGTGAAGCTTCAAGAAGAATGGTCTAAAATTAGTATCGAGGATTATCAAGAACTGATTCGTTCTTGCAGTCGAAGATGTGCAGCTGTCATTGAGAGCAAGGACTCATTTACTAAATATTGATTGTACATGTATTTTTATTTATTTTTTTTTTTTTGTCTGTTTACATTGTTTTTCTCAATCTTGTCCCTTACTTTTGGACGTTCCAAATAAATAATTGTTATAATTCTTTTTCTATCCTTTGCAAATGATTCAAATTTTAGTATGTTATTATGGATGATAACGACTACCAGTTGTCAAAATTTCAGCTTTTCCCAGTTGTTATTTCTAACAAATATTAGGTTTTAAAATTTTTTCCCTTAGTTTTGAACGCTACTTTATATATATATATATATATATATATATACGAATTTTTATCATATACATATATGTTTGCATGTACGAGGATAGTTTGAGGTGTTTACAGGCTGAAAAGTTGTTACGGTGACTTCCTCTCTACAGTTGATGACTGTTTGATGCTAGCATTAAGGCCCTGCAAAACCGATGGAAGATGTATGTGAAACGTAAAGGGTATTATGTTGAAAAATATCTTATGTGGTCACATTCCTTGCAGATATATATATATAGTGGGAGAGACAGAGAGAGAGACAGAGAGAGAGAGAGAGAGACAGAGAGTAATAGACATTTGAGTATATTCAACTCTCTCTAAGCATAGTATTTGATGTCAGCTCACAAATATAAAGTATATTGTATATTGCAGTATATCAACAATTCAGTTTAAACAAATAGAGTAATGACAACAAATATATATAATTTTGGAGAGGGGCAAAGATAGAAAAAAGTAAATATTTTAAAAAGAAAATGTCAGCAAAGAGATTTATTTTTTCATTTATTTATTTTGCTCTTACACGTGTGTCTAGCTTCTTGCTTTCGTCAGAGAGTCTTTATTGATTTTGGAGTTGCTTTTGGTTTATATTATGGCAACTCCTTTGGTGGGGTTGCGGGTTCTTTTCAATTCTGTGAGATTTTCGGCAGATTTTAGTTCTCTCTTTCTCTTTTTCCTTTTTCTTCTTCTTCGTACTTCTCCAATAGTGTGTTGTCAGTGAAGAAAATAAAAAGCAGTTAAAATTCAAAACTAAATAACATTAAACAGAACTAAACTTTACACGCGCAAAGAAATACATCCCCAGTGTATATACACACAGAGACTCGATAATTGTCTCTGCCTCCCAACAGACAGGACGAGACACAAGGTCAATGACCCGAAGATCGATTATAGTGAGGATTTATGTGTGGGGAATTTCAGGAACGAGCCGATGCTGATCATCGACCCGCTTAGTGCAATGTGGGCTTAGCTGGACATGGACCTAAGTCTGAGTCCAGGCATGTAGACCTGATTATAGCTTAAATTGGACAGCAAGGTCCAGTGCCATAGAAGGGTGACAAAGGTGTCAATGTTGCAGCTTGTCCACCTGAAGGTGGCCCAACCGAAGCCAGGGGCATTTCGGCTTCAAGTCTGCATGGAGAATTGACACGATACACACAGAGGCCCTAGTTGTCTGAATTTCTATCGTTCAGGTTATTCAAAACTAAATAATGACTATTAACTCTCTGTCTCTGTCTCTGTCTGTCTCTGTGTTTATATATATATATATATATATATATATATATATATATAGGTAATATTCGGTCAGGTTAAACCAGAGTTTGGAGTAATTCCCTCAGGACAAAAAAATCATTCAAGAGCTGAACATTTAAATTTTACTGGTAGAGAGCTCAATGTAATTTATTACACAGCAATATTTCTTTAAGAAAAAAAAACGAAAGACCGGTTAATTCAGGATTATAAATTTATTTCCATCTCGTATGTTCAGTTTCTGGTGTGAACCAAAAACATGAAGAAAAAATTAATACAGGACTTCTTCAGACCCAATGGATATCCATTGGGTCTGAAGAAGTCCTGTATTAATTTTTTCTTCATGTTTTTGGTTCACACCAGAAACTGAACATACGAGATGGAAATAAATTTATAATCCTGAATTAACCGGTCTTTGGTTTTATTTCTTAAAGATATATATATATATATATATATATATATATATATATATATATATGCAAGGAATGTGACCACATAAGATATTTTGTCAACATAATACCCTTTACGTTTCGCACACATCTTCCATCGGTTTAGCAGGGCTTTAATGCTAGCATTAAAAAGTAATTAACCGCAGAGAGGAAGTCACCATAACAACATTTCAGCCCGTGAACACCTCAAACTATCTTCGTACATGCAAATATAAATGTATATGATAGAAATTCGTATATATATATATATATATATATATACAGATACACACACACATATATATATATATGTATATATATATATATATAGTTTATAGGTATTTGTATATATCTAAGCATATATATATATATATATATATATAGGTATTCTTATAGGTTTCGTTGTTTTTCTTAAAGTATATATATATATATATCTTCATTTAACGGAAAAAATTCAATTCATTGTTTCCATTGTAAAATTATTTCAGGTCTAAAGTCCCTCGTCGAACGAAGATTAATATATTTCTACTGAGAAGTGACGTCAACATCATATTGTAAGCACAAATATATTAAACTCCATCCGACGAGGGTCATTAGACCTTGAATAAATTTATAATAGAACCACTGAATGGAATGTTTTCCGTTAGATATATTTAAAATGTTTTCGGTCTGTGTGTGAGTTTCGATATCTGAAATTTATCTGAAATTGATTTTTATATTCGATGGCCGTTGATATTAAGCACTCAGCTTGAGATTCCAGTTCCCCTTAGATTACCTTTTAACAGTTTAAACTCTAGACTATTATCCTCTGATCACACACTCACACACACATATATATATGGCATGATGATTAGCGTGTTCGCCAATGGCCCGGGAGACCTGTGTTCTATCCTAGGTCGAGTCATACCAAAGACTCAAAAAATGGTATTTGATGCCTCCTTGCTTAACACTCAGCATTATAAGGTACGGATCAAGGTAAAGTGGAGTAATCCAGGGAAAGGAATAGCGCCCTCTCCTATACCTATCCAAAAGGGAACCTTCGGGTCTCCCCCGACTAACGTCACCAACTTTACTTTTTACTATATATATTCAAACAACTTTTATTAAAGACGATTGAACACTATTTGTTTATTTTCTTATGAATAATTTTTCAAGTCTCCTTGTTATTTTTCTTGTGTCGGGATCCAGGTGGTAACTGAATTGTCCCATATCTTCTGCCTAAGCGCTTTCGACCATACTTTTAGTCGTCGTCTGGGGTAGTATAGTTTACGTTGACTAATACATATTTTAACAATTAAAAATCGCTAATTCTATTAGTAAACCTTTTTTTCAACAAACCGTTTTAAAACAAAACTCTGAAAACGTTCCAACCGACAACTTCAAAATAAAATTCAATAAATAATTAAAACTTAAAAAAAAACTCAAACCGTCAACTCAAAACTATACAACCGATGACGACCAAAAGTATGGTCGAAAGTGCTTGAGCACAAAATATGGGACAATTCCTTTACCACCAGGATCCTGACTCTAGAAAAATAATGAGACTTGAAAAATTACAATTTAAAATAATGAACAGTGTTCCATCGTAAAGGGAGGTGCCCGTGGTGCAATGGTTATCGTCGTAGGAAATGGACACGGTGACACGAGTTCAAATCCTGGACGAGGCTGATTGCATTTCACATAGCACTAATACCCTTGGGAAAGGTATGAATCCAATTATTCTCCCTCCAGCAATGGGTAAATAGTAGGGCAGACTAGGTTCTTCAGCCTTGATGAGGCAATTAGTCTAGATGAAGGAAAACTCTGAATTCAAAACCTCTTAAACTCCGCTAAAAAAAAACAAAAAAAACTAAACTTGTGTCATATCCTGCCCGAGCGGAGGGGTTAGTAAATATAAACAGTGTTCGATCTTCTTTAATAAATTTTGCTGTCTAAGTATACACTCTTCAAAATATATATATGTACGTGTGTGCGCTGTGTGTGTGTGTGTGTGTGTGGTGAAAATAAATTTAAAAAAAATTTAAAGTAATTTAAGTCAAGACAAGTGCCAGTTCTAGATAAGTTAACAGCACTACTGTACGACATTTTTTTGCTTCCTAAACCGAAAATCTATCCCAGCAGTAAGAGATCACCATCATTATCCTCTTCATGAAGGAATATCGAAGAACGGATTCTCTGAAGACTCTCTCACCAACCGTCCCCATAGGTCATCGTTCTTGGTAAGTCCTCTACGTGGCATTCAGAGTTCACTCAGAGCTGATGAAGTTTTTACTGATTGGCTGACATTAGTGTATCCATGTGTACGATTCCATTGGAGAACGTCGCAAATTAGTTCATCCTTACTTTACTGGAACTACCTGCCACTGCAGTTTGAAAGAATTATCGTTTATTTTAAAAAGGAGATCAGACACTTGTATAATCATAAACCAATTAATAGCAATCTGAATATCTGAAACGAAGCTTAATAATTTTTCTCATTCAGAGTTTTCGGACTATAGTCTTTATCTTTATTGTTATATTCACAACGCTTCGGCTGACGCATCTTCCGAGGAAGCGACCCCCGTAGATTATATAAAGGATGTGGTTCAAAGTTCCATGTAGGCTTATGAGTTGGACAAGAAACACCTAAAAAAAGGCCGGAGGATACATCGACCAAAACGTTGATTAAGTTGAAGACCCTTGTCCGAAAACCATAAATGGTAAAAAAAAACTGTCAACAGCAGTACATGCTTTACTTAGGTGCATGTTAAGATCACTTTCAGTCGATTGGATGTGGCTATCGAGGTATGAGAACAGGTCTACTTATTAGAGAGCCCTGTTATTTAATGAGGGGATAGCATTTTCTTGATTAGAACAAGTGAACTGTTTTATCTGAGTTCCCATTGAGATCGATCCCTCTCGCTGCTTTAGGCAAGCCAGAAGATATCTCCTTTGAGTATTGACGACGTTAAAGACATTAAAAAGTCTGACGGTGCAGCATTATATTGTAATATCATCAGGGACTCCAGTTTAATAGCTAGTTGTTTCCAAGATACATTTAGAGGTCAACCTGAAGAGAGAAGAAAAGGGGGAAATTCCTGAGAAAGAGACTCGAGGCAGTGACAGAGAGAGAGAGAGAGAGAGAGAGAGAGAGAGAGAGAGAGAAGAAAGAAGCAAATAGGAAAATGAACGGTAGATTCCCGAGATCTAAATCATGATAGCAACAGACGCCCGTTTTTAAAAAAAGAAATGTATCAGCAGCAAAGCAGCCAACAACTGTGATTGGCTGAAAAAAAGCCCAAACGGAGAGCCGTTGGAGAGGACGGGGAATAGAAAAAAGGAAAATAGAGTCAGTTGGAGAAAAGACACGGAGATATGAAGACGGGCCGAAAATAACAGTGCCTATTTCGGGGTGGGGTTAACTTCATGAAGGGGTCCCACACAACCTGGGAAGATGTGGAAACGGGGCCCGAGCAGTCGTGTACGAGAACTACAACAGAAAAGGAAAAAATAAATATCAAGGTCTGTGTCTGTCTTTCCTGTCTCGTGACGGTTTATTTTTCCCTGTCTACCTAAAGTGGTTGACTCATGTTTCATACTCTGTTTCTCTCTTCTGTGACTAACAAGAATGTTAGTTGCGAATAAACTCTTGAGTCAGCAAACCAACAGACGGAAATTTTGTATGTTTGTCACTTCTTTTCTTTACAGTGAAGGTTACTACGGGGTCCGACTGAAACTTAAAGCGTAGTGGTACACTATTTAGAACAGAGGTGTTACACGTGGCTATGTGGTGCCGAAGTGCTACAAACGTCTGTTGAGAACCGTGGAGATTTAAATGTCAGTTTGATGAGTTGCATAATAAATGGCTATTGGGTGCCGTGCTGCTAAAAGCGTCAATTTGGTGTCCTGGAATTGCAATATGATACCGAAAAAAGCTTCGGAGATCCTTCTATCAAAAGAAAACTCACAGGAGAGCTAAGCTTACTGAATGCCTGGGAACTTCTTCTAATGAAATTCACAGTTTCATTAATTTCTCTCTTGTTAAATGCAACTTCAGTACCAATAATTTTTTCCTAACTTACCTCGGCGGTGTCCTCGTGGTGTAATGGTTAAAGCGATGAACTGCGGAATCGTAGTACGCGAATTCGTACTCCAGTCGTGCTATTACGTTCATTTTCGGGCAAATACCCTTGGGAAATGTATGAACCCCCATATCATCCTAGCTATGGGTTAACTAGTACCACTACTGTTCTTCTAGAGGAATAGCTTTGACATTAAATAACCTACAAAGGTTGATATGCCATTAAACAAAGAAACCAAACCTGACTTACCACATGTTTTATTCTTCGATTTTTGGGAAGTGTTATTTTTTTACTTTCTCAAAAATATTTAACATAGAACTGGTCATGTGAAAAACATGGATCTGACCTCAGCTGAAAGAACTGATTGATTATTTTTAACAGCATATCAACCCGTAGAGAGTTAGATTATGCCTAAACAACCGGGAATCCCCTTCATTGTGAATTCATATGAGGATCATTAAATAAGATTCCAGACTATTTTCGTATTGGCACTTTTATTGATAGTACACACACGAAACTCTAGTCCCCTTCGAAGTAATCTCCTCCGGCTGCAATGCGTCACAGCCTCTTTCATCTCCTCAATTGTCTCATAACGACAGCCTCTGAGCTTAGGGAATAAGCAAAAGTCACAGAGAGCAAGGTCTGGAGTATAGGGAGAGTGTGGAACTGTCTTGATGCTCACCTGGGTCAAATAGTCTGTGACAAAGATGGAGTTGTGGACTGGTGCATTGTCCTGCAGGAAATGCCACTGACCCGATTTGAACAGTGCTGGCTTCTTCCGACGGAATCTCTTCCTGAACTCTCTTAAAACCTCAACGTAGCAACACTAACCCTAACCCTTTGGCCAATCAACTCTGGTGTTCTGACTTCCTTACTCCTCCCACACCTCTCGTCATCCCTCACAGACTCCTTGCCTTCCTTGAATCTCCTATGCCACTCAAAAACTGATGCTTGATTCATGCAAGATGCTCTAAAAGCAGTCTGAAGCGTTCCATACGTTTCTGTGGCATTTTTTCCAAGTTTAAAACACAATCTTATTGCATATTGTTCTTCTAAAGTGTCCTCACGTACAGATTGCATTTTTGAAATTCACCAACTGTGACAATCAGGATCTAGTAGGGTGTATTCCAATTGCTGCTGTAGCTGTTCATTTGAAGCTGAAATCATAAAATTAGTCAGTCATCTCATAACATGTATAGCAATAAAATACTGAATTTTCAAGAGTCTATGACAACTTTAAATGCCTGTACAAAAATAGTCTGTGAACCTTTTGAATGCTCCACATATTTACATTTTTTGTGAAGTTGTGTCTTTATGTTTATGGGGAGTTGTTTCCTTAGTTCTATCGAATACAAATAGTTTTTAAATATATTTATTTGTTCCATAGATGAATTCAATGGTTTTGAAATATTAGCCTCTCAAGTGCACTTAAATAATTACACATGTAAATATTATATTGTCAATGCTATTCCGTATCAGTGTTGAAATTTTGGTATGTAAACACAATAAGCTCTATTAAAATCCAGACTACATTGTTTATTCACGGCCATATATTAATTTTTATTTCATTTTATTAGTTTTGATTGTATAAATAAGTGTTTTAATGTTTTTTTGTTGTTTATACCATGAGTGTGTATTTGTTTACTAAACCCACTGGATGAGCGAGATGTGACACAAGGTCAATTTTTAAGCGGAATTAACAGGTTTGAATACAGTTTTCTTTCTCCAAGTTAATTACTTAACCAAGCAAAAAAAAAAACAAAACAGTGCGCCCAACTATTTACCTATAGCCGGAAGGAGAATAACTGGATTCTCACCTTTCTCAAGGGTATTAGTGCTATGTGAAATGCAATCAGTCTCGGTCAGGATTTAAACCCGTGTTGCCCGATCCGTTACACAACTGCATAGTGTAGCATACAAAGTAAAGTTGGCGACCTAAGTCGAAGGTGACCCAAAAGCTACCTTTTCGAGAGGTACTACACCGATGTTTAGGGGAAAGTGCTACTCCTTTCCCTGGTTTGTTCCACTTTACCCTTTCCTTATAGTGCTGTGTGCTAAGCAAAGCCTGCATCAAGTACCATTTTTTGAGTCTTTGGTATGACTCGAGCTGGGATTGAACCCCTCTCTCTTGAACCATTGGCGAACAATTAGTCCAATGTCAGTTACACAAAGTTCTTCATTACTCGAGTATATATGATATAAATTGGTTGGTTGGTTTGTTGGGTTTTATGGCACATCAACCTTTGTAGGTTATTCAACGCCAAATCCATTTTTATGTAAATAATCTGTTCTATTTAAAACAATTCAGTTAAGCATAAGTACACAGTTTGTCAAAAACATTTCTATTTCAAACTATTCAAGCAGTTATATGTAACCATTCAGTTAATTGTAAATACAGTTTTAATGTCGAAAAAACAGTTCTATTTCAAATAATTCAGTTAAGCATAATCACGTAGTTTAAATGTAAGTACGGTTTGTCAAAAACTTTCCGATTTCAAGCTATTCAGTTTACTCAAACAATTCATTTTAGCATAAGTATGCTGTTAGTTCTATTCAACCCATAGATAGGGCCCTATCAGGTGCTACCACTCCGGGCCAGAGTGGACCTGGGAGCGATGGCAATGAAGGGATACTCCGCATTCCCTAAAGCTCCAGCACCGCTGGAACCTCACCATCAGATTGTTTAGTGTCATATGCAGGACACTCGTTGGGGGTGGGGGTCTTACCCCTCTGCAGAGAAGCAGTCGGTGTAATCTACAGCCCTAGCCGACTGGACAAGATATAAATTCAGAGTCTAGTTTTCATAACAGAGGACCAGAAGAACTTTTCGTTAAACGCAACGAAACTGATGTTTTTGGCTGATTCCAGTCTTTAATGTTTGAAAGAAATAGATATAGAATGATTTGTCCGCCGATGAATAAATCTATATGTACTTTTTAATCCTAGAAAAAAATGAATAATCTGTTTGTGCAATCAAACATACTAATGGCTGATTGAAATGACTTTGTGTACAGAATTTTAATTGGGAATTGTGAAATAAAGTGAAAATTTGTATGTAATTTGAAACTGGCCCAAGGCATCGGATAGATAATCATATCGCTTAAATAGAAATAATTTTAACTCTAATTTTTGTCAACAATTCTTCTTCTTCTTCTTCTTCTTCTTCTTTTTCTTCTTCTTCTTGATGAATCCTCGTGACGTAATGGCTAATGTGACCTCAAAGTAAGCGAGTTCGATCTCCATGTATGCTATTGTGTCAACTTTTGGAAAAATACCCTTGGAGAAGGTATGGACTCTATTATCCACCACAACTATTGGTTAAATAGTTGAATGACTGTTCTTTTATAGGGATGGATTTCTCATTTAATATGTAAAGATAGTTAAGATGCAAATAAAAACAAAAAAAATTAATTCATTTTCCAGCAGATCTGTTCGACATGTAGTACCGTAACAGGTACTGCCACTCCGAGTCAGAGTGAATTTAGAAGTTATAGGAATGAATAGGTTACTCCAGAGATGAATAACTTGATCTTCAAACCCATGGTTATTTTTAAGTCATGCCAAAAACACTGTCTTTTTTATAGGGCTGCCCTTCTGCAAGGGAGGGTATAAATGTAGTTTAGGACCAGTCGACTTGATTAGTCTGAGAATATATTGCTAAAGGAGGGTATATTTAGTGACAGGGTTAAAATTCTGAGGAATTTAGCGGTAAATCTGATACTAACTTTACCAACCCCTCCGCTTGGGCAGGATATGACACAAGATCAATTTTTAAGCGAGGTTTAACAGGTTTAAATTCAGAGTCTTCCTTCTCCTAGACTAGTTGCCTCACTAAGGCTGAAGAACTTAGTCTGACCTACTATTTACCCATAGTTGGAGGGAGAATGATTGGATTCATACCTTTCCCAATGGTATTAGTGCTATGTGAAATGCTAACAGTCTTGTCCAGGATTTGAACTCGTGTCGCCGTGTCCATTTCCTAGGATGATAATCATTACACCCAGGGCACTTTTTACCAACCCCTCCGCTCAGGCAGGATATGACACAAGGTCAGTTTTTAAGCGGAGTTTAACAGGTTTGAATTCAGAGTTTTCCTTCTAGACTAGTTGCCTCACCAAGGCTGAGGAACCTAGTCTGCCCTATTATTTACGCATAGCTGGAGGGAGAATAATTGGATTCATACCTTTCCCAAGGGTATTGGTGCAATGAGAAATGCAATCAGAAATGAGTGTTCTTCTATAGGGATGGATCTTCCATTTAATAAATTAAAAGGATCAAGATGCTTATAAAAACCAAAAAAAATTCTTTTTCTATATTAATTAATTTTCCAGCATATCTGTTCGACATGTTGTACCCTAACAGGTACTGCCATTCCGAGTCAGAGTGAATTTTGAAGTAATGGAAATGAATAGGTAACTCCAGAGATGAATCACTTGATCTTTAAACTCATGGCTATTTTCAAGTCATACCCTACACACTGTCTTTTTTTATAGGGCTGTCCTTCTGCAGGGGAGGGTATCAATGTAGTTTATGACCAGTCGACTTGATTAGTCTGAGAATATCTTGCTAACGGAGAGTATATTTGGTGACAGGGTTAAAATTCTGAGGAATTTGGCTGTAAATAGATATCTGATACTATCTGTTGTAATTGCGTAATATCTGACTTGAAATAATAAAATCGTGGTTTAGAAGCAAAAAAGCTTTTTATGAGTTTTTATTTTACGTAAACATTTATCGCGATATCGTTAACATACATCTGCAAATTTAAGAAACGGAGAGACCTGATAGAAAGAAAGACAGTATAGTCAGTCAAGCCATCAAAGTCCAGAAGAAATCAGAATCAATCGGCCAATCAAAAACAGATCGGGAAATCAAAGGCAAAGTAATGAATGCCCAAAGGTTGGTAGCCAAAAGTTCATCCCTGTCTCCTAAACTATTTAATAGTACGCCTCTTCTTAATGTTTCAAAAGTAAGAATATCTAATAATGTCTTGTTTCTTTTCTTAACAACTTCTGTCTAATGGAAAGGTTATGGGTCAAGTATTTCACGCTTGAGGCTTCTAATATTGGAAAATAGTAACTTTTAGAAAGTGTATTTGACACAATACTTAGATTATAACCTGAGTTTTTCAATTTGCCTTTCACACTCTGGTGGAGCCAGAAAGAAGCGATGACATTTATATTAAAAGACGAAAGATGTTTTTAGTGGATAAACATTTAAATCAGTTGAATGTTGAACGTAATATGACTGGATGCTGAAAGGATTTCGTCTCGACAAAGTAAGAAATGATCCCCAGCTCAAAAACAACATGCTATACCACAATGTTTAGGGTGTAATCAAAAGTTTTAATGATTGTTTTAAACTATATAATTGAGTATAAATAAAAAGAAAATATGAGAAATTAATACTTAAAATAGACTAATGAACATTATTCTGTTTCATGTTTGTTATTGGTATATTTACCTTAAATGAATAAAAAGCTGGACAGCCTCTGCGCGTGGTGGTTCCATAAGCGTTGCATGCAGTTTTATAATAATTATAATTATAATAATGGAACATGAAGGTGACAGTGATACCTATAGTGCTTGGTGCACTTGGGATAATCCCTAAAGGTTTGTTAAGGGGACTGGAAGACTTAGAAATAAGAGGACAAGTGGAGACCATCCAGACTATACCATTAATATGATTGATCAGAATACTGAGGAGAGTCCGGAAGACTTGAAGATATTTACTGTCGATCAAAATCCAATGAAATACGATGGTATGAAAAACACTCTTGGGATTAAAAAAAACAATAAACACCAGGTCTGTCTTCCTTGTAAGATACTCGGGACTATTCTTAAAATGTACGAGGAAATATCTCAGACAAATGGACCAAAGGACACAAAAATTGATGAAGATTCACAAGAGGTTACACCTAAGAGATGACGTTGATAGATTACATGTTTCAAGAAAAGAAGGAGGAAGAGGACTCGCCAACATTGAAGACAGTGTAGATGTATCAAATCAAAATCTCGAAGATTACATCAAAAATAAAAGAAAAAAAAGAAATCAGCGTCCTGTAAAAACAGGACTTACAAAAAAACAATAACTAGGAACCAGAACTGAAAAAATATATACGAGGATCATTAAATAAGTTTGCAGACTTTTTTCGTATGGGCACTTTTATTGATAGTACACACATGAAACTCAAGTCCCCTTCGCAGTAATCTCCTCCGGCTGCAATCCACTTATTGAACTGTTCCAACAACTTCTGGAACGCCTAATGGAAGTCCCCTTGTGGGAGCGTGTCAAAGACCTTCGTCTCAGCTAATTTCATATCCTCAATTGTCCTATAACGACAGCCTCTGAGCTTAGGGAAAAACCAAAAGTCACAGGGAGCAAGGTCTGGACTATAGGGAGGGTAAGGAACTGTCCTGATGCCCAGCTTGGTCGAACAGTATGTGACAAGGATGGAGTTGTGGACTGGTGGATTGTCCTGCTGGAAATACCACTGACCCGATTTGAAGAGTGCTGGCCTCTTCCGACGGAATCTCTTCTGAACTCCCTTAAAACCTCAACATAGTAACCCTAACCCTAACCCTTTGGCCAATCAACTCTGGTGTTCTGACTTCCTTACTCCTCCCACACCTCTCATCATCTCTCACAGACTCCCTGCCTTCCTTGAATCTCTTATCCTACTCAGATTGAAGCTCGATTTATGCCAGATGAACGAAAAGCAGTATAAAGCATTCCATACGTTTTTCTGTGACATTTTTTCCAAGTTTAAAACAGAATTTCATTGCATATCGTTCTTCTAAAGTGTCCTCACATCCAGATTGGATTTTTGAAATTCACCAGCTGTAACAATCAGGCTTTAGTCGGGTGTATTCCAATTGCTGCTGTTGTTGTTCATTTGAACCTGAAATCATAAAAATTGGTCAGTCATCTCATAACATGTATAGCAATAACATAGTGAATTTTGATGTGTTCACGTCAGTTTTAAATGCCTGTACAAAAATGTTAGAATCTTAGGGAATGCGCTATGTATATACGAATATTTCAAGAGACAAATAGGCAAAATCTCACACGAGAGGGCGTGGATATGACTATGAAAAGAAACCAAATATCGAGAAACATAATCTCTTTTAATATAAGCTAAAAAATCCATAAGGACCAATAATATCAAAGTGACGATTAGTAATATGAAACAGAACAACGGCCGTAGATTATGTGGTGTTTGAGAGGAAACAACTGATTACATAATAAGCGAACGAAACAAACTTTCAGAGGTACTTTGACAAATGGAAAACTTACTAGAGTAAGTTTGTTTAACCCCTAAGGATTAATTCTGAAGAAAATTAACGTTTTATTTATTGTTCACTCCTGTCACGGTTAATACAGCACAAGATTCCATATTTTTGACGCACTTAGCACCTCCAGGTATAAAAACAATAATATTTTACAAGAATTAAAGGAAACAGTGAAGAGCAATAAGATATTGTCTCAAGTGGAATGATGAATAAAATTGCCAGTTTATTGCCTGAAAGAATATTACTCAGTGTGGATACACATTATATATATATTTGTGTGTGTGTGTGTGTGTGTGTGTGTGTGTGTGTGTGTGCTTGTGAGTATGTGTGCGTGTCTTGTGTATACATACACACACATATGCATATATACCACGGGACGTGTTTGTGTTGTATATATATATATATATATATATATATATATATATATTAGCTGAAGTATATAAAAAGTGCGTGTGTGAAATTGGTAATTCAAAATGGCGTCAATTATCCCATCGCACCCTGTAATATTTGAGTGTGTGCACGTGCGTATGCGTGTGTGTGTGTGTGTGTGTTTAAAAGTGTCTGTTTCTTTGTTATATAATTATTTATAGATATGTTTATATATAGAGATATTTTACACACACACACATTAAACAATCTAGTGGTGAGGCTTCAGTAACGCAGGAGCGTTGGGAATGCAGATTACTCCTTCTTTGCCATCTCTCCCAGGTCGACTCTGGCTCGGAATGCAAACACCTGAAAGGAACATATCCATGAATTGTTTGACATTTTAACTCACTGCAAACAAATGACAAGCCAATTTGAATTGTTAGAAAAAGAACTGTTTAATCATTTAACTGTGTGTAAACGAATGACTGATATTTCATTGAATTTTTACTGATACATAGTAATACTTGGAACTATTTTACTTTGTTGATTTATGTTTACAAACCAATATATATATATAAACCGAATTTCACATTAAATAATCTGCCATTATTGATATATCATAAAACTAAACAAAAACAAACATTAAATTCACATCTATCTGTCTATCTATCTCGCAGAAGGACTTTGCGGATTATCTGCCCAAAACAATCGTAACAACATCATTTCCAGAATTTCTTCTTTTCAGATGTTTGTAGTCTTCGTATCAGGTTAGCCGAACTCTTCTGTCAAACAACCTCTCCAAGAACTGCAGAAATAAATATATAATCTTTATCGATGTCTTTCTTCTTTGAATAGTTTATTTCAAATGTGCTTAGCAATATACGAGGCGCATACGATAAGTTTCCAGACGTTTTTCGTATGGGAATTTAAAATTGTCGTAGACTCAAAATTCAGTATGTTATTGCTATACACCTTATGAGATGCCTGACCAATTTTTATGATTCCAGGTTCAAATTAACAGTTACAACAGCAATTGGAATAAACCCTACTAAAGCCTGAATGTCACACCTGGTGAATTTCAAAAATGTAATCGGGACATGAGGACACTTTAGAAGAACGATATGAAAGATAATTCTGTTTTAAACTTGGAAAAAATGCCACAAAAACGTATGGAATGCTTCAGACGACTTTTGGAGAATCTTTCATGAATCGAGCATGAGTTTTTGAGTGGCACAAGAGATTTAAGGAAGGCAGGGAGTCTGTGAGGGATGATGAGAGGTGTGGGAGGAGTAAGGAAGTCAATAGACCAGAGTTGATTGGCCAAATAAAGAATTTCATGGATATGGACCGTCCTGTGTCTATAGAGACAATAAGAGCACAGTTTGATGTCAGTGTGGGAACTGTACACACAATTATTCGCGAGTAATTTAAGATGCGGAAGATTTACGCGAAGTTTGACCCAGTGGTGCTCATCCTTATCACAGACTTTTTTACCAAGATGGCCATCAAGACAGTTTCTTACCATCCCTATAGTCCAGACCTTGCTCCCTGTCACTTTTGGTTATTCCCTAAGCTCAAGGAAAAACATAGAGGCTATCGTTATGAGACAATTGAGAACATAAAAGGGGCTGTGACAAAGGTCACTGACATGCTCACACAAGAGGACTTCCTTAGTGCCTTCCACAAGTAGTTGGAACGGTACAAGTGCATTGTAGCCGGTGGAGATTACTTCGTAGGGGACTAGAGTTTCAAGAGCCCATATGAAAAAAGTCTGGAAACTTATCGTATGCACCTCGTATATGTACTGAAAGTTTTAAAAAACCGATATCATTTGAGATGTACAGGATGCTTTAGAAAAATTTTAATAATTTCCGTGATGTAATGGTTATCCTCGTAGGAAATAGACACGCCGACACGAGTTCAAATCCTGGACGAGTCTGATTGCATTTCGCATAGCACTAATACCCTTGGGAAAGTTATGAATCCTATTATTCTCCCTCCAGCTGTGGGTAAATAGTAGGGCAGACTGGGCTCTTCAGCCTTGGTGAGGCAATTAGAGTAGGAGAAGGAAAACTCTGCTTAAAAAAATTGTCTTTGTGTCATATCCTGCCCGAGCGGAGGGGTTGGTAAATGGGACAATTTCCAAATCCAATCTTAATCATCAAGTCACTCTGACAGTACAGGTTTCCCTGACTCTGTTTCCTTATTTTGTATCGCTCCTAGCAGGTCTTCCAAACGACACCCAGTGTCCGAAAAGAGCTGATATAAATAATTTCTTGGTGGTCGGCAAACAGTGGCACATCAACGTGTAGAGGTACATAGAAGAACGTTACTTATAAGTTTGTCTTTGTTTCTCCAGCATTGTCCCGCATGTCTTCTTCTAACTTGGATGGTTTTAGAGATGGGAAGTAAGTGGTCGTAAAGTTATTGTTTCATGGGGTGTTACATCCATGCGTAGAAACAAGTCTAATAGCCGTATTAACACAGCTTCTCAGCCTTCCTAAAGTCCAGACCTTACTGTCTTTGACTTTTGGTTATTCCCTAAGCTCAGAGGCTGTCGTTTTGAGACATTTGACGAGATGAAAGGGGCTGTGACAAAGGTCATTGACACGCTTACACAAGAGGACTTCCATGGGGCCTTGCAGAAGTTGTTGGAACGGTACAACAAGTGCATTGCAGCCGGAGGAGATTACTTCGAAGGGGACTAGAGTTTCAAGTGCCCATACGAAATAAGTCTGGTAACTTATCGTATGCACCTCGAATATGTACTGAAAGTTAAAAAAAAAAAACGATATCATTTGAGAAGTACAGGATGCTTTAGAAAATTTTTCATAATTTTCTAATCTAATTTTAATCATCAAGTCACTCTGACAGAACAGGTTTCCCTGACTCTGTGTTCCGCATGTCTAGTTCTTCTAACTTGGACGGTTTTAGAGATTGGAGGTAAATGGTTGTAAAGTTATTGTTTCGTGGGGTGTTACTTCCACGAAGATAGCTCGTAGCTTTGTCGTGTAGTTCCCATCAAGTTTTTTCTTCTTTACGCGTTTTGTTAGCGTCTTTGTGGTGCATCCATTCAGTAGTGTTGACACCTCTACATCTTGGAAGAAATCTCGTCTTATTTTATTGGATAGATTAGACTTCCATAGGATTTTGTAACTTGTCCAATTCATATTCGAATGATCACAAATTTTTACAGCATGCGTAGAAACAACTCTAAATGCTGTATTAAACTTACTTTTTCTTTTAGGGTATAGCAATCATATGGCAGGAAAAGAAAATATGTTTAAACATTAACCTTGAGTTTTCTGTTATTTCTACGCTCGTGGTTAAAATTTAAGATGTACAGCGTGTTTCCGAAAAATGACAACACTTGGTAATCTAATATCTTGACGAATTCTCGTCCTAATGATTTCAAATTTTAACAGCATTTTAACTACTAATTCTTTTAAATGATTGATTTTTTTTTTTTATCTTTTCAGGAATAGAAATGTCATTCGCAGAAAAAAGAAACGGTATTTAAATTTCAGTGATAGATTTTTAAGTTCTTTCTAAGCATATACTGTTAAAAATTTGAGATTATTCAAGATTAAGAAATGATATCAATAATTTTAAAACACCTTTACCTCTACAATGATGCAAAACTTCTTTAAACACCCAGTGTATATATATATATATATATATATATTATATATATATATATAATATATATACATATATATATATATTAGCAGAGATTACTTCATTAATACAAATTTCGTTGAATATAATAGGCATTTTCTGTCTACATAATTTCTTGTTGATCCTTTCATATTGCCGTATTGATCTTTTGGGTATTTGGAGGGAATTGATTGATATATTTTCCATAATTGCTTATTTCCCAAGTACTTTCTGTCTGATTTTGGGCCATCATTTGGGGAGGATGTATTACAAAAGTGATTGTAAGAAGAAGAGCATTTGGGCCGTTGCAGTGTGTAGCGTTTACTTTTTAAATTGTTCTATAAATAGTGTCAGTTGCTAAAGACATTTAAGTACATTAGCAATGGTTTAAAAATTAATTCTATTGATTTTGGGTTGAATGTTTCTAATATGTAGTGCTTCGGGAATCTGTAGTTTTTGTTTGTTATTTTGAAGTTCTAATATTGTTGTTTTCGGTAAGAATTTTCTGTACTTCTGTTGATGGGCATGAATGTTTTTTTTTAATGCTGTGCTATGGAACTTGTATCGGAAAGGTTCATTGTAAGTCTCTTCGATAGCGTAGTTGAGGTTAAACCAATATATATATTATTATTTTCGGAGATGCAATCTCACTAAAGGACATTTAAATTGATATATAACGTTGTTTTTTGCAAAACACTCATCGAAGGAGAGGAATTATTTTTAATGACTATATTAAAGGTTTTAAATTTATTATAATATATAATAAGTTTTATTTTTTTATTAGGATCAGAGGGGAGTATATTTTTGTGCATCAATGTTTTTAATATTTTTTCATCTGATTTATATTGTAGTGCATTTGGTTACGGTAAAAAAGTTTGATATATATGTTTGAAATTTGTATGTATATATATATATATATTATATATATATATATATATATATATATATATACTATATATATATATATATATGAGTGTATTTCATAATACGTTATTGTTGTAAATATAGCCATACGTAAAATCGTAATTAAATGTGTAAATAAATAACTGCTTCCTCTCAGGCAATTTTCTTAGACAAATGCTCATTTTAGTTGAAACATTTTAAACGTTAATCAAAAAACAGTTCATATTTTGCACACACACACACACACACACACACACACACACACACACACACACACACACACACACACACTGTCTTTATCTTCCTCTGTCTCTGTCTTTCTGAAATCAAGACAAATTATCCACCTTAACATTTCTACCTGCATCTGTATCGTCATCTGTCTATTGCATTTAGTGCGAACTAGGAAAAACAAACAAAAACAAAAGTAAGACTTTCTGAACTTCTATCTATCTATCTATCTATCTCAGTCTGTTCATTTTCTATCTATCTATCTATCTCAGTTTATTCCTCGACATCTATCTATCTATCTATCTATCTATCTATCTAAGTCTGTCATATCTATCTATCTATCTATCTATCTATCTATCTATCTATCTATCTCAGTCTGTTCATTTTCTATCTATCTATCTATCTATCTATCTATCTATCTATCTATCTCAGTCTGTTCATTTTCTATCTATCTATCTATCTATCTATCTATCTATCTATCTCAGTTTATTCCTCGACATCTATCTATCTATCTATCTATCTATCTATCTATGTCAGTTCATATCTATCTATCTATCTATCTATCTATCTATCTATCTGTCTATCTATCTATCTCAGTCTGTTCATTATCTATCTATCTATCTATCTATCTATCTATCTATATATATTATATATATATATATATATATATATATATATATATATTATATATATATATCTACCTCAGTCTGTTCATTTTCTATCTATCTATCTATCTATCTCAGTTTATTCCTCGACATCTATCTATCTATCTATCTATCTATCTCAGTCTGTTCATTATCTATCTATCTATCTATCTATCAATCTATCTATTAAGCACGCGTTATTCTTGGATATCTATGAAATCAATCAATCAATATATCTATCCCAGTCTATTCTTATCTATCAATCTATCTGTTGCGGCCATTCATGCCTATCTATCGATCAATCTCTAGGTTTTCGTTTTTGTCATGTCTATCTACGTATTCACCTATTTCAATGTATACAAATAAAAAAAAAAATTAAAAAAAACCCTACTATGTACGATAACTGGTCGTTGCGTTACTAAGTGTGTACCTGCATACAAATCTAGTCGTATGTTTATATATATATATATATTTTATGTGTAGGTATTTGAATAAATGCATGTATATACGAACACATGTGTACGTTTGGTCGTGTGTGTGTGTGTGAGTGTGTGTGTGTGTGAGTGTGTGTGTGTGTGTGCGTGTGTGTGTGTGTGTGTGTGTGTGTGTGTGTGTGTGTGTGTGAGTGTTTTTTTGTCATTTTTCGTCATCAGTGCTTTCCCTTTTCTTTTCAATCGAAACGATTGCATGAAAAATACTTTCAGCAAAGTATTTTTTGGGAAATATTTTATCTTTTATGAAATATATCCAACGGACATTTTCTATTCATTCTTTTATATATATAATATATATATATATATATATATATATATATATATATATATATATATATATAGATATATGTTCCTCCAACATCATACGTAATATTTGTATTGGGTTGTTTTTTTGTTTTTGTTTTTGTTTTTTATTTTTTGAGGAGGGGAAATAATTTTGTGAAAAACGTTTTCATTGGGATTTTTGTTTTTATCAGATATATTTACATGTGATATATTCATATATTTATCTTGCTGAATAAAGGTAAGGCAATTATTTTTCATGAGAATTCAGACCATTGGAAAATGTCTATATATTTTTTTTATTTATTTTTAAATGCAATCACAATGACATACGTGAATAATTGTTTTAGCGATATTTTTTGAACTTGTATTTCTCAGCATTTCCCTCTTTATATATATCTATATATATATATATATAATATATATATATATATATATGTGTGTGTGTGTGTGTGTGTGTGTGTGTGTATATATATATATATTTGGAAAACAGAAAAATAAATCCTAAAGTATTAATATATACCAAAAATGAAATAAAAAAGAACCAAGGTTTTCAGAAGATTTTTTCATTTCTAGTTTGAATTGTCAACATGGAAGGTTTCGGTTTTTAAACCTTCACCAGGGCGAATGAATTATTTGATAAAACGAAACAGTAAGAAAGTTTTAAACATTCTATTTCCGGTAATGGGATTTTTTTAAATCTTTGGCAGATGATTCAAACGATGTATGTAATTATCCTCTGAAAACCTTCTGTTTTGTTATATTTGCAAATTTTCATATATATATATATATATTATATTTATAGAGAGAGAGAGAGAGAAAGAGATTGAGAGAGAGAGAGAGAGAGATTGAGAGAGTGAGAGAGAGATATTATGAACAATGGACGCTATCATTTTATTTTGACAGACCTACTTAGAAACGATAAACTTCCTGTCGTCATCATCATCATCGTCATCATTATCTTCAGCGACAACAATTTTTCATTTGCTTCCATGTACAACTCGGAAATTCATTCTTTTTTTGCATAAATGCATTCAGAGAAGAAAGAGAAAGTGGGAGATAAATTAAGAGAGAGAGAGAGAGAGAGAGAGAGAGAGAACGGCAATCACAATGACATACGTAAATTATTGTTTTAGCGATATTTTTTAACTTGTATTTCTAACAAAATAATAGCGTCTTTTTGTTATGAGAAAGACGCTGTCACATAATTCAGATTTTCCATTCAAGAAAGTCAATGCCGATATTTGTCTCTGCTTGACACAATGTCCTTTTTCATAGTGGGGATTAAGGGAGGGATAGGTCGGACTATGTGGGTCACAGGTTCACTAGGTGCAATGTGAGCCAGATGACCCTGCTGGTTTTAGACTCACTAGATGTATTTTGTGAGTCCGGCACGTATGCCTGCTGATAGCGTGAACTCTACGCAAGAGTTCCGTGCTATGCCATGCTTGTCAATGACGTCATCGCCCACCTGCAGTAGGTCCACTAGAAACCAGGAGCCATTCGAACTGGAATCTGTCTTTGACCTTGAACACCATCCGGCACGCATGCCAGATTCTCGGTTGGTTTGGTTTTGTTTGTTGGGTTTTATGGCGTACCAACCTTTGTAGGTTATCTAACGCCAAATCCATTTTTATGTAAATAATCTGTTCTTTTTAAAACAATTCAGTTTAGCATAAGTACACAGTTTAATTGTCAAAAACATTTCTATTTTAAACTATTCAAGCAGTTATATGTAACAATTCAGTTAATTGTAAATACAGTTTTAATGTCGATAAACAGTTCTATTTGAAATAATTCAGTTAAGCATAAGCACGCAGTTTAAATGTAAGTACGGTTTAATTGTCAAAAACATTTTTATTTCAAGCTATTCAGTTTAATCAATTCATTTTAGCATAAGTATGCTGTTAGTTCTATTTAACCCATAGATAGGACCATTATGAGGTGCTACCACTATGGGCCAGAGTGGACCCGGGAGAGAGGTCCCCGCGGACTTTCTCTATGTATAGCACTAGACCTTGCTGTCTAGTTCAAGCCATAACCCGGCATACGTGCCCAGACCCAGATTTGGGTTCGTGAAACTGCTTGCACCAAGTGAGCCGATGAGCAGCATAGACCACCAGGGTTCGAGTCTTTGCTCGTTCCCGACCTTCCCCTCCCCTTTATCCCCACTTTTATTGGCCTTCGGGCTTTTGACCATGTGTCAAGTCGTGTCTGGTGGGAGGCAGCAACAAATAAACAGAGTGGGCCTGGGAGCAATGGCAATGAAGGGGTACTCTGCATTCCCGAAAGCTCCAGCACTGTTGGAACCTCATCATCAGATTGCTTAGTGTCATATCCAGGACACTCGTTGGAGGGGGGTCTTACCCCTCTACAGAGGTGCAGTGAGTGTATTCTACAGATTCTCGTCAGAAAAGGTAGAAAGTTAATGCCATTGTTAATAATTAATTTAGAACAAAAAAGAAAAAAAAAAGAAAGAGATGTAAAAATATATCGACGGTTATTCAATGAATAAGGTGAATTTTGGCTGAGGAATCGGCGAGATGAATCGGCGCAAGGAAGCATTGCTTACAGTTGTAACGTTTTTTTAAAGGAATCAGTACTGATGGGTCTGCTCATCTCCAAATAGTCTGAACTGACCGGACCTTTTTCTTTACCGGATAGTCATGGTGAAAAACTCTCAAATGGGTAAAATGATAATAAACCAGAATCTATAACGGAAAAAAAATGTGACGCTTAAAATTATCAGGGACTTAAATAAAAATGGATGACCAAATTCCGGCCAGAAAGTCAAATCTCATACTTATTAAGAAGATAAAAAGAAATTGTCATCGAGTGGATTTTTTGCCGTGTCAGGAGACCATGGAAGAAAAATTAAAGAAAGCGAAAAGCTCGGCAAATTCTACGAACTTGCTTGAGAGCTTAAAAAGCTGTGGAAAAAGAAGGTACGGGTGATATTTATAGTTTGTGCTATTGGGACGGTCCCCTAAAGCTCTGGTAAAAACAAACTGGGGTACCTGGATATTACAGGAAGAATTACGACAATCCAGACCAGAGCAGAGTTAAGGTCAGCTAGAATACTTACAAGAGTATTGGTCACCTGGGAAGATTGCCGTCAATACTGTCATTCATTTGCAAAGAATCAAAAAATAATAATATGCTCAAAATTCTCTGCGATTTTCAGATGCAAGCGGATCACATAATCTTTTCCAGACAATAGAACCTAGTAATAATCAACAAAAAAGAGAACCTGCCGAATAGTTGACCTTGCTATTCCGTCTGACCTCTGGGTAAAGCTGAAAGAAGTAAAAGAGAGATAAGTTTCTAGACCTTGCCAGAGATGTGAAAAAATATGAAACATGAAAGTTTGGGGTGATACCAATTGTAATTGATGCGCTCGGTACAGTCACCAAAGGATTGGTACAAGGGGCGGAGGAGTTGGAAATAAGAGTACTCTACCATCCAAAATACAGTATTATTAAGATCGGCCAGAATACTGAGTCGAGGCCTGGAGTCTTGAGGAAATTTGCTGTCATCCAAACTCAGTGAAAAGCTCTCAAAAGAATAAATTTATATAAGCCTATGTTAATATGGCTGGTTGGTCCGTTGGGTTTTGTGGCATAAAAGTTTTCTAATCCTTATATATATATATATATATATATATATATATATATATATATATATATATATGTAATCTGTAAATGGATATTTTATCGGAAACACTTTTAAACGAATTAGAGCTTTTGTTTGTCAACAGTTATAAGGTTTCAATTATTGCTATCTAACATTAACAGTCCTATCTAATATCAATATTTGTTTGCACATACTTTAACTGTTTCAAGTTTTGCAATATAATACTAATAATTCTATTTGATTTTAATCATTTGTTTACACAGAATTGAATGGTTTTGGGAATTTTTATAAACCGCTTACAATTCAATTTAACATCAGTCATTTGTTTGCGCACAATTAAATGGTGAATGAGTTCTATTTTACCTATAGAAGATACACTATCAGATACTACCACTTAATATCAAGGTGGACCTGGGAGTAAAGGCAATGAAGAGGAACTGTACGCTCACCAAAGCTTCAGGACTTGAACCTCACCATCATATACACTGATTATAATCCCGAATACAATAGTTCTATTTACCCATTTGATGGGACCCTAACATGTGCTACTACTCCGGGTCGAAGAGGATGAGGGTTAATTGCAATGAAGGTGTACTCCAAATTCCCCGAAGCTTTTGGACTGGAGCCTCACCATCGGATACAGTTAATGTTATATCCAGAACACTCAGTGAGCGAGTATCTTAACCATTTGCAGAGCTGCTGGAGACATATTCCCTAGCCCCAACCAACCGTGCTTTATCATAATATTAACTTTTAGTAAAATAAAACGAGCAGCCGAAAATGGACGTTATAATACGACAAAAGGAATGATAAATTAACGTTCAATAAGAGATAATTTTTAAAAAAGTGTCCATAAAATATATTTATATATAGAATATATAAAATATAAAAAGAAGATATTCTAGTCGTTCAATCGAATCAATAGTCGTTGAACGCCATGGCGTCAACTGATTTAAACTTATATTTAGTGTCTATAGATAGACGGTTTTAAATTTAGGAAAAGAACGTTTTTTCTTTGTTTCTTTTTTGTTCGATTCTAGAATGTTCTATAATGAGCATATTCATTTCGTTTCATTTTATAAGATTCTAGAATGTCCTAAAATTCGTATAAAAACACCAAGTGAATACGACTGGTTTAAAATTAAAATCTAATTTTTAACTTCAAGAATTTTAGCCACCTGACTTTAACTCCTCCTATGAAAAATGAATTCTTGTGTTGTGATGGTTATCTTTCTGGACAGCGATGTCATTGTAAGCAGGTTCGAATTCTAGGTTCGCCATTACATTCACATTCGGACAAATGCTCTTAGTAAAGGTATGAATCCCTTATCCCTCCAGAACTGGGCGACTGTTCTGCAATAAGGATATATTAGGCATCAAATAACCCATGATATTTGATCTGCCATCAAACAAAGAAACTGAAATAAACAAAATAAAACTTCCAATAGAGAACAAACTTTTAATTGACTTTATAAATTAAAACCTGTTAAATGAATCTAATTGAGCTTAACATTAACAGTCAATTATCTGTTTGCACACAGTTAAACTATTTCAAGTTTTGCTATATAATACTTATAATTCTATTTGATTTTAATCATTTGTTTACACAGAGTTGAATGGTTTGGGAAATTTCTATAAAACACTAACAATTCAATTTAACATCAGTCATTTGTTTGCACACAATTAAATGGTGAATGAGTTCTATAGAAAAGACACTATCAGATATTACCACCTCTGCTCTTAGGACACTATCAGATACTACTACTTCTGCTCTTGGGACACTATCAGATACTACCACTTCTGCTCTTGGGACACTATCAGATACTACTACTTCTGCTCTTGGGACACGATCAGGTACTACTACTTCTTCTTTTGGGACACTATCAGATACTACTACTTCTGCCCTTGGGACACTAACAGATACTATTACTTCTGCTCTTGGGACACTATCAGATACTACTACTTCTGCTCTTGGGACAATTGTTTAAATCTTTCCAAAATATTATATATCAAGCCAAATAAAAGATTTAGCCTGAATATTATTTAACAGAAGCAATTTTTTTCTTCGTTATTAAAAATCGGAGGTGCCCGTTGTGTAAAGGTTATCGTCGCAGAAAATGGACACAGCGGCACGAGTTCAAATCCTGGACTAGACTGACTGCATTTCACATAGCAATAATACCCTTGGGAAAGGTATGAATCCAATTATTCTCCCTCCAGCTATGGGGACAGATTGGGTTCTTCAGTCTTGGTGAGGAAACTTGTCTTGGAGAAGGAAAATTCTGAATTCAAACGTGTTAAGTCTAGGCGGTGTCTTTTCCGGCAACAGGTGGCCTCGGGTCGCTCTGTCAATGCGTCTGTGGAAAATCTGCGGCAAACAGGGCGTTTTTCTGGGTAGAACTTGGGACCCTTTTCTCAATCAAATCCTAAAGTATCTTCTTAAATGAGCAACATATTACTTGCTCGGGAGGAAACCAGTTCAACCCGACCAGGGTGAAAGCCAATACAAGTCCAAGTAAAGTACAAGTGCAAGTTATTAAAAACCAGGAAAAATCAAGATATAGATCATTGTAATATGACAGTACCGACCTGCAGTACGTCAATTCTAACCAGTTCACCTACATTTTCCCATCATCTTTATTTTTTTTTTAATGTCGGGCGCCGGTCTTCGTCAAAATTATTGATACCAAAATAATAAAAGGAATATAATGAATCCTTGAATTCAAACGTATGGCCCTCTTTATTTCCTCTTCAGTTTAATATGAGATGCATACGATAAGTTTTCAGACTTTTTTCGTATGGGCACTTTTATTGATAGTTCATGCGTGAAACTCTAGTCCACTTCGCTGCTATAGGCTAGACAGGAGATATCCGCTTTGAGTATTGACGACCTTAAAAATTTTTAAAAGTCTGACGGTGCAGCATTATATTGTAATATCATTAGGGACTCCGGTTGAGTGTTTAATAGTAAGTTGTTTCCAAGATACAAGGTGCATACGATAAGTTTTCAGACTTTTTTCGTATGGGCACTTTTATTAATAGTTCATGCGTGAAACTCTAGTCCACTTCGCTGCTATAGGCTAGACAGGAGATATCCGCTTTGAGTATTGACGACCTTAAAAATTTTAAAAAGTCTGACGGTGCAGCATTATATTGTAATATCATTAGGGACACCGGTTGAGTGTTTAATAGTAAGTTGTTTCCAAGATACAAGGTGCATAAGATAAGTTTCCAGACTTTTTTCGTATGGGCACTTTTATTGATAGTACAAACATGAAACTCTAGTCCCCTCCGATGTAATATACTCCAGCGGCAATGCACTTGTTGTACCCTTCCAACAACTCATGGAAGTCCTCTTGTGTGAGCGTGTCAATGACCTTCCTCACAGCCTCCTTCATCTCCTCAATTGTCTCATAAAGACAGCCTCTAAGCTTAGGGAATATCCAAAAGTCACAGGGGGCAAGGTCTGGACTAGAGAGAGGCTGAGGAACTGTCTTGATGCCCATCTTGGTCAAATAGTTGGTGATAAGGATGGAGTTGTGGACTGGTGTATTGTCCTTGTGGAAATGTCACTGACCCGATTTGGAGAGCGCTGGCCTCTTCCCAAGGAATCTCTTGCTGAACTCCCTTAAAACCTCAACATAGTAACCCTAATCCTAACCCTTTGGCCAATCAGCTCTGGTGTATTGACTTCTTTACTCCTCCCACACTTCTCATCATCCCGCACAGACTCCCTGCCTTCCTTGAATCTCTTATGGCACTCAAAAACTGATGCTCGATTCATGAAAGATGCTCCAAAAGCAGTCTGAAGCATTCCATACATTTCTGAGACATTTTTTTCCAAATTGAAAAGCAAATTTAATTGCATATTGTTCTTCTAAAATAACAGATTGAATTTTTGAAATTCACCTGGTGTGACAAACAAGCTTTAGTAGGGTGTATTCCAATTGCTGCTGTAGCTGTTCATTTAAACCTGAAATCATAAAAATTGGTCAGTCATCTCATAAGATGTATAGCAATAACATACTGAATTTTCAAGAGTCTATGAATATTTTAAATACCCATACGAAAAAGTCTGGAAACTTATCGTATGCACCTCGTATCTCTATAAAAAAACAGTTTTTCTACCGCAATTGTTTTTTTTTCTCGGACTGACAGAGAAATAAGTAAAATTCGTGCATCATTAGCACTAGTACCATCATTGTTGTAGCAGCAACAGCAGCATCAGCAGCCAAGAGAAGCAGAAGCATCCAAGAGGAGCAGCAACAATCGAATAAAATCTTTTTATAGTTCCTTCTATAAGAAACATGAGTCTGCTTGTCTCTTTCATGTTATACATGCAAAAAAACATTAACCGAATAGCCGAAAAACATTAACCGAATTCTTGTGTCTTTCAACAACCGTTAATTATTGGGCACCATTCTGTCTGCCATTTTGTACAAATATTTATCCTGCATTTTTCTTTATTCGTTCTATCTACTTCCGTTCTTAGTTTGTTGATTATTCCATACTGAATTACTCTAACTTATTAGAGTTATTCCCGCTATTGCAATTTGTTCTTACTTTTTATCCCTTACCTCATCATCATGTTGTGCCGCTAGCACGGATATCCCTGACCCTCTCTCTGGGAGGCAGGGGGCCGTATAGTTGGTGCCTTGTGGGGTATTGCCGCCAGGAATTGTTCAATATTGCTTTCAGCATTCTTGTGTAATTGCCGTCTAGCTTCTTCTTCAGCCGTTCAGTTAGCGTCTAAGTAGTGCATCCATATAGCAGTATCGATACGACCGCTGCGTGGAAGAAACTGTGTTTCATTTTATCGGTCAGATCTGATTTCCATATGATCGAAAGCCTATCGATAGCTGTCTATGCCTTCGTTAGCCGTGTGTCGATGTCTTTTTCGGTTGATGAGACACTGCTTCCTAGGGAGGGGAATTCGTCTACTAGTTTCAGAGAGGTTTAAATATGCTTTATCGTTTTAAAAATTATGAGACTGGTACGAGTAGTGATTTGATTAACGAGCGGAATATTTTTTTTTACCACGATCCATTAAAGAGAACAAATTATTTTGATTTAAATTCAAATAATTCAAATTCTATTATTATTATTATTATTCAAATTCTATTAATTCAAATTCTAAATAATAAGTTCGAAAACACTAATCACTCATTTGGAAATCGCCACACTAATTTTTAATTAAGTGAAAATAATCTGTTCTAAATTAATAATCTGTTTTTGTGTTATTTTGTTTTGTTTTGTTTTATTTGTTTTCCGACGAAACCCATTTAGTGAAAGTTTGGATATCATGTTATAAATTAAATTTCTCCTAAAAAAGAAATACTTTCATTTAAAAGTCAGATTTTCTCTTTTTCAATGAAATCGAAATCAAACTTTAATATATGCAAAATATGAAATTACTTTTTTAATTTCACTTAGGAGGATAAGCTTGATGTCATAAAATTTAAACTCATATATTGGCTGATTTATTTTCGCGGCATGTTGACCTGTCTTGAATTATTTCATAAAAAAAGTTAGAAAATCAGTCTCGTTGAAGATATATATATATTGATATCATTGCGTATTTCTTTCTAAAAAGTTTTTATCACAAACTTCTATGATATCAAGTATTCCTATCAAATACAAATAATTTATTTACAGTTGTATGGCTTCCAGTATTTTTAATATTTATTATTATATTGTTTCAAGTAATTATCTATATTTAATAATAGTACTTTTTACACACAGTTATAATTGATTCATTTTGACAATGCGTCAACCCACTTCGAGTTATTCTATGCCTAAGGGTGAGGGAATCGCGTTCATTATAGTACATATTTATATATTTGTGAAGTTGCTTTTCAAATTTTTGGGCACACAATCCTATCCAATTGGAATAATACCGTGGTATGATTTAATATGATATAGTTTAGTTTGGTTTTATGGCATATCAACCAGTGTTGGTTATTTAATACTAAATCCTGTTTCTACATATCTCCAAGGTGGAACGATAAAATTGTCGCCTAAGAAAAGACGACATGATTCCATTTCCGTTTAATGAAAACCGGTTTGCTTTTTTTGTTGCAGACCATCTACTAGTTGGCCAGTTGTTTACAAATCCCAAGAGCGATAGGAGCCTTCTATCATGTCTGAAAGGGACACAATGTTCAACGAGCGAGATCGGAGTCGCCGCTGTACAATTCATGCTCTCTACCGATCCAAGTAATGACAGCAGGACCAAAATTCAAATCCGGACGGTTCAACGTGCCCAGGGTAATGAAAATAAAGTTTCCGGCTACGGTTATAGTCTTTTGTGTGGTTTCAAGTGAGGGCCACATCATTCCACCTCTTATCGAAGTCGGCTTGAAAGTTAACACCAAAGTTTACCTGGATGTACAGAACAGTGTGATGATCCTCTGGTGCAATCAGGTGGCCGATGGCAGACCCTGGGTGTGGCAGCAGGACTCCGCGCCGGCCCACATATCCAAAGAGACCCAGGCTTGGCTTCAGAACGAGTGCTACGACTTTGTTCCCTTCTCTCACTGTCCCCCTCCTCTCCCGACCTGAACCCGCTGGAATACTTTGTTTTGTCATACGTCGAGAACATCACCAACATGACCTCCTACAACACCAAGTTACCTGAATTGATCTTTTCAATAAAAGTTTTAAAATAATCTGTAGAGTTGTTTTCTTTAGGACGACAATTTAATCGTTGTATCCTGCATTAGATATATGATTTATAATCACGGTTTAGATACACACAGTTCTATTTCTAACTATTCGATTTAGCATATGTCAGCAAAGCTGAATTGTTTCAAGTATTTTTATGCATCGATAACAATTAAATTAAACACCTGTTATTTGTTTACTCAGTTAAAAGATCAAACCTTACTATTTTTAACAATTCAATTTAGCATAGGACAACAAAGTTAAATGGTGTCAAGTATTGCTAGTTCAATTAAATGTGAGTCATTTTTGCACTCAAAAAATGATCAAGCAGTTCTATTTCAAACAACTCAATTTAGCATAAGTCATTTGTCTGCTGTCGGTTTGATTATCATGCAGTTCTATTTGACCCATAGATAGCCCCTATCAGGTGCTAACACACTGAGCGAAAGTGGACCTGGGAGTAATGGTAATAAAAGAGTATTCTGCATTCTCCAAACCTCTAGCATTACTAGAGTCTCACCACCAGATTGTTTAGTGTCATAATGCAGTACACTCGATGGAAGGAGGTCTTACCCTTCTATAGTGAAGCAGTCGGTGTATTCTACAGCCCCAGCCAACTGGGCCCGTGTTTGTGGAGTCTTACATCTTTGCAAAGATGCAGTCGGTGTATTCAACAGCCCTGGCTAACTAGGCTGTATATGATTTAAGTAACTAATCTTATTTACCAACACCTCCGCTCGGGCAGGATATGACACAAGATCAGCCTTTAAGCGGAGTTTAACAGGTTTGAATTCAGAGTTTTCCTTCAAGACTAGTTGCCTCACCAAGGCTGAAGAACCCAGTCTGTCCAACTATTTACCCGTAGCTGGAGGGAGGATGATTGGATTCATACCTTTCCCAAGGTTAATTGTGCTATGTGAAATGCAATCAGTCTCGTCATGTGTCGCCGTGTCCATTTCCTACGACGATAACCATTACACCATGGGCACCTCCATTTAAGTAACTAATAGTAATCCTTAGTCAACAATTGTAACTTAACATATCTTAATACTATCAATGTACGCTTATATTACATCAAGTATTCCTATCAAATACGAATAATTTTCACACAATTCTATTTGCCACATTGATTGGACTCAAACAGGTATTAGCACTCTGAATCAGAAGGTATCTAGGAATAATAGTAATGAAGGCGTGTTCCACACTGAAATAACCCCTGAACTTTATTTATTCTCCCTCCCCACCACCGGACAAGTACGGCCCAAGGCTTTTTTTATAGTGGGCCTGGACGCATGGCTGCAGCCCACACGCGTCCGGCAAAATCCAAAAACACCTTCGGCCCCATCGGCACTCCCCCAACGGGGGCACCCCAGACGCCAGGAAACTGAACAGCAAACAATTGGTAAAACAATTGCTGAACTCTGGAACTGGTGCCACAGTACACAGGGCGCTGCTTTTTATTGGGATTGTAATCTTCCGCAGAGGATACAGTCAACGTATTCTAATGCCCCCAGACGGGACTGAGGAATATATTGACGTGTACTTGACGTGTACTTCACAGAGATGTGTACTTCACTTATCGAATATGCGTAAATATGTCAATTTTAAGGAAAGCTGGCTTCTATAGACTTGGTTGAGTAACAAGTCTGGAAGATAAAATGCCAGTTATGAATTAAATTATGACGACCAGAAAATCCAGCGAACACTTACGCATGACATATGGAAACACTTGACAGCTGTTTCGACCTTATTATGTCTCATCAACAGTGTATACCATGATCTCAAACATTGGAGATCAAAAGAGCGACCACAGATTGCAGAGCCGAAACTATACAACTGAGCCCGCCACCCATATCGCACACAAGTGACGTTAAATTAACTAGTCAAAGTAATTGCGCGGCCAATTAACCTGAATGTTTCTTGCAAGTTACATCCGTATTCTTTAAAGAGGAGACGGTCACCTCCAAGACCACGTCTTCTCTAGACGATTAGAAATACGCACCCGTGTTATTATTATGTTCTCAAGGGCAAGGATACAGATCTACATTTTCTTTTTTAAGTAGTGGAATTTTCATCATCATCATCATCATGTCATTCTGCTAGCACGGATATACCCGACCCTCTCTCGCCACTTTTCCCTATCGTTCATCGCCTCTGGCAGGTCTTCAGGGCTACATTCCGTATCCTCACATATTTGCTGAATGTTTTTTCATGCTGGTCGTCCTATTTTGCCCAGCCATATGTAGGGGTCCATAAGAGTACATCACTTATGAGCTCGTCCTTGCTCCTCCAGCAGTGTCCTGCATGTCTGGTTCGTCTAACTTGGATAGTTTTCGTGATAGGAGGAAGGTGACCGTATAGTTGGTGTCTTGTTGGGTGTTGCCGCCAGGACTTGTTCAAGATTGCTCGCAGTATTCTTGTGTTATTGCCGTCTAGCTTCTTCTGTAGCCGTTTTGTTAGCGTCCAAGTGTTGCATCCATACAGCAGTATCGACACAACCGCTGTCTGGAAGAAACTGCGTTTCATTTTATCGGTCAGGTCTGATTTCCATATTTACGATAGCTGTCCATGCCTTAGTTAACCGCGTGTCGATGTCCTTTTCGGTTGATGAGACACTGCTTCCTAGGTAAGTGAATTTGTCTACTAGTTTAAGAGGGGTTCCGTCTAGTGTGGAGATATCAACAGCTTGATTATAGCACATATATTCTGTTTTATGTACATTGACATGGAGGCCAATGCCTGCGGCTACTCGTTCCAAACTATGCAGTAGTGTTTGGGTTTGGTTGGGTGTATTTACCAGTATCGCTCTGTCAGCAGCGTCGGTAATTATTTTTGCGGGGTACTTCTGCTTCTTTTCTTTGTCAACTCGAAGCCGTTTTCTCTGATTTTATCAATCGATGTTCTAAGCACGTTGTCTAGAGAGATGATAAAGTGGTATGGAGGTAGCGTGTCTCCTTGTAATACTTCTGCTACAATGTCGAAGTATTCTATATCTCCATCTGGTGAACGTACTTTCACTTTGGTGTTTCTATAGAGAATCGTTATTGCTGCTACGGTTTCTTTATGTATGCCGTATGCTAGTAGGATTTGTTCCATCTTTCCTCTGTGAATGGAATCGAAAGCCTTGGTAAAGTCGACAAATAGTAATGTCGCTGGTATGTTTTTTGACCCTACCCCTTCAAGGATTCTACGGATGGTCAGAAAATCACAATAGAAGTGTTACTATGTTGTGCAGCCATAATCGAGGGTGACCCGAAGGCTCCCTTTTCAATAGCTACTGGACCAAGATATAGGAGAAGGCACTACTCTTTTCCCTTGATTGCTCCACTTTACCCTTGATCCGTACCTTATAATGCTGATTGTTCAACAAAGTGGGATCAAGTAACATGTTTTGAGTCTTTTGTACGACTCGAGCTGGGATTGAACTCGGTCTTGCGGACAATTAGCGAACGGTCTAATCATTATGCCAATAATCATGAACTCTATAATATTCTAGTTAGGTTTGAAGCAAGTCTACGAAGCAATGTACATGATTCTTTATATGAAGCTGTGTCGAAAAATTTTGGTTATAAATATCAAAAAATTATAAAATTTCGTGTATTCGCTCAACTTTTCCTCCGTGGAGTACAGACATTTTCCTTTTCCTATATTGGTTACCTAACCAAAGCTACATATGCCAGTTCGCTTTACCATTAAGGTAGATAAGAGATATATTCGGGTCTTTCCAATGTCATTAGCGTCAAGTGAAATATACCAGCTTCGTCCAGGATTTGAAACCGTGACACAAATTCCATTTCGTACGTTGATAACTATTCAGAAATTACAATTCTTTCAAAATTTGCGATTTTTGATTCCATACACAGAGGGAAGATGGAGCAAGTCCTACTAGCATACAGCCTACCAAAAGAAACCGTAGCAGCGATAATGATTCTCTACAGAAACACCAAAGTGAAAGTACGTTCACCAGATGGAGACACGGAATACTTTGACATTGTTGCCGGAGTACTACAAGGAGACACACTAGCCCCGTACCTCTTTATCATCTGTCTAGACCATGTGCTTAGGACTTCGATCGACAAAATCAGAGAAAATGGCTTCGAGCTGACTAAGAGAAGAAGCAAAAGGTACCCCGCAAAAACAATCACGGACGCCGACTACGCTGATGACTTGGCGTTACTAGCGAATACGCCTAATCAAGCAGAGACACTACTGCATAGTGTGGAACGAGCCGCAGCTGGCATTGGCCTCCATGTCAATGCAAACAAAACTGAATATATGTGTTACAACCAAACGGGCAACATTGCCACACTAGACGGAGCCTCTCTGAAACTAGTCGACAAATTCACCTACCTAGGAAGCAGCGTCTCATCAACCGAGAAAGACATCGACACACGACTGACGAAGGCATGGACAGCTATCGATAGGCTCTCGATCATATGGAAGTCGGACCTACCTGATAAAATGAAACGCAGTTTCTTCCAGGCAGCGGTTGTGTCGATACTGCTATATGGATGCACCACATGGACGCTTACGAAGCGGCTGGAGAGGAGGCTGGACGGAAATTACACAAGAATGTTGAGAGCAGTATTAAACAAGTCATGGCGACAACATCCCACGAGACTCCAACTATACGGACACTTGCCCCCCATCACGAAAACTATACAAGTTCGACGAACCAGACACGCAGGACACTGCTGAAGAAGCAAGGACGAGCTCATAAGCGATGTACTCCTGTGGACCCCCACACATGGATGTGCAAGAGTGGGACGACCAGCACGAACTTACATACAGCAGCTATGTGAGGACACGGGATGTAACCCTGAAAACCTGCAGGGAGAAATGGCAAGAGACGGTCAGGGATATCTGCGCTGGCGGCGTGACATGATGATGATGATGATGATTATAAAACGCTTTAAATATCTGTCTCCAAATTTAATCTCTCATCATATATTTTCTATACATTCTTTGCTGGCAGTATATCTTGGTGAAATAGCTCGCTTTGCACCAATGTTAACCCTAAAATTGTTTCGATACACCTCCAGAAGATAAACAGTTAGGGACATCATGCCGCCAATTCTGCTGAACTATTTCACTGGATCCTCTTCCTATTGTTAAATTTTTGTTTTGTGATTGCCAAAGAAACCTCAAAGAACTTCGGAAACCTTATGTAATATATTGCCTTGACCCGCGATGAACTGAGAGGCTTTAGTTGACAGATTCATCCAGCCGTGGGTAAAATCAACAAAGTGACTACCACAAAAGAAGCAATGCCTAGATGTAAACCATTGTAGTATATTGACCTTCGACTCGGCCAGACATGCCATTCCAAAGACGTGGATGTTGCATAATCCATTGACGTGGGCGAGCTTAGCTGACAATATGGGACAGGGTTGAAATTCCACGGTACAGTCACAGACTGATGCACCGGAAGAGAGTGACCTGTGAATTGCATGACAGTTATTTCCACTCGATGACGATCAAACATGCCATTCAAAAGACGGTGAAAGTGCATATTCCGATGGCCAGTTATGGGCAAATATTGAGTGGGCATGAAATGTTATATAACTGAGTGCACCGGAAATTCAATGAGTTTGGAGAAAAGATGCGGTAGAGAAAACCAGCACCCAGCAGAGGGAGCCCTCAGATCCCCGATTGAGTTTGGAGACCAGACCAGTTGGTGACAAGATGCGGTAGAGAAAACCAGTACCCAGCAGAGGGAGCCCTTAGGCCCCTAATTAATCAGTTTTGGATATCAGATCAGTTGGTGACAAGATACGATAAAGAAAGCCAGCACCCAGCAGAGGGAGCCTTCTGGTCCCCGATTAATCAGTTTTGGAGATCAGATCAGTTGGTGACAAGATACGGTAGAGAAAGCCAGCACCCAACAGAGGGAGCCCTCTGGTCCCCGGTTGAGCAGCCAAGGAGAACGGGAAAGAAACGGTTATGGCCAAAGGAGTTTTTAGGGGTCAATGTGTTGCAGTTCTGTTCAGTCTCCAACTCCCTCTTACACACAACCCTGGCAAATAAAGTGAAATGTATATTTTTCTAAAGAACTGTGTCGCTCGTTATTATTGTGGCCGTCGTTATGATTGCGTTGAGTATACAACACCATGACCATTGGAGAACAAGCATTGCGTGGGTGAATATGCGTGGCCATGAGGGTCGTGTGGGAGGTTAGAGACTATATAAGGTCTAGAAATGTGGCTGAAGTCAGTTCCCGCTGGCTGTTCCGACTCCCGACGGCTTCTTTGAGAGGGTGAACTCTCTTCGACTGTTAATTGTCTGAATTTCTGAGACGAAGCTTGTTGATTTTTATCGTTAAGGGTTTTCGGACTATTGTCTTCATCTTTATTGTTATTTTCACAACATTTCGGCCGATATGTCCTCCGACCTTCTTAAGGTGTTTGTTGTCAAAATTTCTTAGACGAGGCTTGATGATTTTTATCATTAAGGGTTTTATGACCATTGTCTTCATCTTTATTGTTATTTCCACAACGTTTTGACTGATATGTTCTCTGGCCTTATTAAGGTGTTTATTGTCTAAATTTCTGAGACCAAGCTTGATGATTTTTGTCATTGTTTTCGGTCTATTGTCTTCATTGACTGCAGTTAAAGGTCTGGTCTGGTATGGCTGCTGATACTACCTGGATCTTCCACCTATGGCGTTCCTCCCTGATGTGGAGACGATCAGGTGGATGGTGCGGCCCCAGGCCAGACAGTCATTAGCAAGTGTCGACCACTAGAGGGGATCAATGAAGCAGGTACTGAGGGTTTCTTGAGGGAGTTTTTTAAACGTTTCTTTGGGGCCCATTTGTCACGGTATCCAGTGAAGAGTTCACCATACTATTTGGACAGGTGATGGCCCTCCATTCTGGAGACATGCCCTGCACATCGTAACTGTGACTTTAGCAACATGGCCTCTATGCTCGTGATTTCTGTCTGATCAAAACCTCAGCATTGGAGAGGTATTCAAATAATATATATATATAGTCTTATAAGGTCTCACATAGAATATTATACTCAAACCAGGGCTTCAATGTTGAGACATAGAAATGGGAGTAAAATACTGAGATTTACAAAGAAGAATTTACAAACAAAAAAGAGTCAAAGATGACAGTTATAAGGAATTAGTGGAGAATGGTATAATGGTTAGAGTGTTCGCCAATGGTCTGGAAGACCTGGGTTCAATCTCAGGTCGAGTCACAGCAAAGACTCTAAATTAGTACTTGATGCCCCCTTGCTTAGCACTCAGCGTTATAAGGTACAGATCAATGGTGAAGCGGTGCAATCTCGGGAAAGGAGTAGTGCCTTCCTCTACATCTTGGTGTAGTAGCTATCGAAAAAGGAGCCTTTGGGTCTCTCTCGATTATGGTTGCCAACTTTACTTACTTTTCTAAAAAGAATGAGTGGTGCTCTTACTGAAATTTTGAAAATAATTAAGAGAATTTTTAATTATGGTAGACATTTTTCGTATTACTTCTTCAAGTAGAAATTTACAGTTAAGAGATTTCCCTAAGTCTACTAACCAATTAGATTTTCCTTCTTTTTTTTTTTTTTTTTTGCTAATCGAGAAATATTTTTGGATCAAATTACCAAATCAGATCGAAACAGAAAACTTGAAATTAAATTAGAGGATTTCAGAAATGATGGCAAGAAAAATAATTTTAGAGGGGAAATTTGGTAACTATCAGATGGACTACTGAACAGAAATTGATCTGTGTATAGATACTGCATTAATAGTTTGCATATTCTGGGTTAAAATTCTCTTCCACTTAAGGTTGATGTGTGTAAAAAGTGGATATGCCTTTGGAGGCTTAACAAGCAAATAATAATTATGAAGAAACTAGCTTTGATCTTTGCTCCAGACAAACCCAGGGAGGAAGTCTCGAAGGCACTTGAAGGATGCAGACTACTTACCAAGAGGTGTGATTAAATTGTTTCAATTTTATATTCATGGTGGGAACAGCACCTTCAGGAATTCTGGAAAACGGATAAATTTGAAAAATTTATTTCCCAGGTCATAAAAGCTAAGTCCGAAGGGTAATATAGATATTTTCCATTTATTTTAGCCATAAGCAATTGGTAAGTAACCCTTCCTGCCCAGAAATATGAAAATATAACAATTTTGTTATATTGGAATGGTTTGTGCTAGGGAGAATATTAAATCAAGTCCCAACTTACAAGTGTGCTATATTAGTGTTAGTATATCCAATGATACACAGATAGTGAATAAGCAGAAGGAAAGACAAAATAAAGTAATTTACATATACAGGAATATATCATTTATTTATAATAAACCTTGATGGCGAAGAGAGGTGGAAGTGCTCGTGGTGTAATAGATATAGTTGTAGGAAATGGACACAGCGACTTGAGTTCAAATTCTAGACGTGAATGCTTGCATTTCACAAAGTGCTAATATTCTCACGTACACACAACCGACCATGGATGAATGGTAGGGCCAACTGGGCTCTTTAACCTTGTTAGGGTAACCGGTCTAAAACTCTGAATTCAAACTTGCTAAATCCAGCAAAACATTTACTGTGTGTTGTGGTCTTCAGATAAGACCGGTGGAAGAACAACTCAAACAACGGGTGATAGGTGAACGTTATTGTAATAGCAGAAAAAGGAAGTCTTACAAAAGAAGTACTAGCCGTTCTCAGTTTGCAGTCTCTCTGTCAAATATCTCGTAAGAAACGATAACTTGTCTTCCCCGAGCGAGCTATCTCGGAGAATATGTTTAGGTTGGACGAGTCCATCTTTGGGGTATGGTAGGATATGTCTCCATAACACTTTGTCTCGCATCATGCTTGTGAGGGGGGTTGGTAAATATATAAATAATAATCATGTTGCGCCACCAGCATGGATCGCCCTAATCCTCTCCCGTGACCCGTCTCTATCGTCCATCGCTCCCTGTAGGTTTTCAAGGCTACATCCGGTATCGGCACACAGCTGTTGCATATAGGTTCTAGCTGGCCGTCCTTCCTTTTGCTCGTCCATGTGAAGGGGGTCGCTTATGAGTTCATCCCTACTTCTCCAGTAGTGTCCCGCATGTCTGGTTCGTCAAACTTGGATAGTTTTTGTGATGGCTGGTTGATGGTCGTACAGCCGCTGCTTTGTGGAGTGCTGCCTCCAGGACTTGTTCAATATTGATATCAGCATTCTTGTGTGATTGCCGTCAATCTTTTTTTCCAGATTTTTATTTAGCGTTCATGTATGAAATAAAAAAAATGTGAATAATAAACACGCAATAAATATTAACTATTATGTACTAACTGTTGTGGCCCCAGAAAGGGTCACTAATGAAAACACAAACACGGGTATTAGATAACAGATTATATTACACAAGAAAGATAGAGTTACATAGAAAAGGATAGAAGTCTCATACTGTTCGGATAACACCTACATTGATCTGCCTCAGGCAGCGAAATTTCTAGTGCTAATAACGGTGAGAAGAGTCCATTATGGTAGGATAAGTAAGGCTCCCATAACACTAACATGGCTCCTCTATGAGCAAGCAGTTTATGAAAGGGTTCCAAAATTGTACCATTATTTTTGTCACCAAGGTCATGTGGACGTTAATTCTTATGCTGTGGCGAGGCAAATTACATAACCGCGTATGGAGACATGCATCTCTGGTAAGCAAGCTAGACTAGCAAACCTACATCAGTGAGTTTGAGTCTCGTTGGGTGCCCTATTCATATGGCCTTGTTCCATTTCTTAGCAAAACGCTTTGTAAATTCTTGCAAATACACATGCTCAAGCCTGGAACAGGTTGCAAAATTCATTGATTTCTTCGTGAAGTTAGGTAAAACACAGTTCATGAGTTTTAAACAATATGGTGCACACCTCACATTAAGTGAAAAACCACTGAAATTAGTAAATCAGTTGATATTACTCGGTAGCAGTATCACATCTACTAAAATGTCAACATATATATCGGTAAAGCTTGCTCAGTTGGTTCGGGCTGTAGAATACATCGATTGATTTCCAGCAGAGGCTAAGACCCCACCACCACCATCAAACGAGTGTCCTGGTATGACATGAAAAAATCTGATGGTGAGGTTCCGGTAATGCTAGAGCTTTGGAGTATGTGGTGTACCTCTACATTGCCATTGACCCCAGGTCCACTCTGTCCCGGAGTTGTAGCACCTGACAGGGTCCTATCTCTGGGTCAAATAGGCATAAACTGCGTACTTAAGCGAATCTGAATTGCTCGAAATAGAACTATTTTGAAATTTAAACTACGTACTTATTCTTAACTAAATTGTTTGAAATGGAACTCTTTTTGTATGCTAAACCAAATTGTTTGAAATAGAACTGTTTTGACAAAAACTATACTTTTACTAAACTGAATTGTTTGAAATAGAACTGTTTGACTAAACTGAATAGCTTGAAATAGAAATGTTTTCACAACTAAACTGTGTTCTTATGCTAAACTGAATTGTTTGAAATAGAACAATTTATTTGTATAAAATGGCTTTAACATAAAATAACTTACAAAGGTTGATATACCATAAAACCCAAAAAACAAACACCGACTGCTTTTCTGCATACGAGTGTCCTGCACATGATACTAAATAATGTGATGGTGATGTTCAAGTAATATTCGAGCTTAGGGGAATGTGGAGTACCCCTTCATTGCCATCGCTCCCAGGCCCATTCTTACTTGTAGTGACGGCACCTGATAGGGTCCTATCTATGAGTCAAATAGAACTAAACTGTGTACTTATGCCAAATTGAATTGTTTGAAATGAACTGCTTTTGTATACTAAACTGAATTCTTTGAAATGGAACTAGTTTTTAACATTAAAAATGTACTTACGCTCAACTGAATTGTTTGAAATAAAAATGTTTTGACATTTAACTGTTTGTAAACAAAAACTATATTAATACTAAACTGAATTATTTCAATTAGCCTATTTGACTAAACTGAATAGCTTGTAATAGAAATGTTTTTGACGATTAAACTGCTTGCTTATACTCAACTAAATTGTTTGAGATAGAACTGTTTATATGTATAAAAATGGATTTACCATTAAATAACCAACAAGGGTTAATATGCCATAAAACCAAACCAAACAAATACACATAAGTAAAGCATGGGCTGCTGTCGACAAGTTGATAAAAAATATGGAAATCTGATCTATTTGATAAAGTAAAACGCTAAATATTCCGACTGTAAGTACTATTATATGGTTGCACCACAAGAGCAAAAGCTTGATGAAAAGTACACAAGGATGATACATACTGTTTTCAAAAAGTCCTGGATGCAGCACAATACAAAACTACTGTAGGGACACCAAAACGATTCAAGTAAGAACGTGAATACATCCTGGACAATGCTGGTCAAGTAAGGATGAACTCGTAAGCGAAGTTCTATTCTGGACTCCTAAACAAGGACACACCAGTACTGGCCGACCAGCAATTACTTACTTTCATTAGCACAATGCAGACTCATGATGCTGTGAAAAGGACCAGTAGGGACGGATAGCGACAGAAATTCAATGAAATCCATGTTGCTGATACGCCTCGATGATGATGATAATGATGATTTTCTTACTGGCCCTTATGTAATATCCAAGATAAAAGAGAGGTTTTTAGTTTGTTTGATTGCTACGAGAGTCGGCCGAAAAGTTCACAGACTGACCAATGAGGTTCATTTTTCAACATCGCTGTTTCTACACTTTGCAATGCTTTTATCTCATTCGTCAAAAAGTCATCAAAAGCAAAATGACGTCATCGTATGAACCTTTCAGCCTGCGAACTTTTCAGCCTTTTCTTGTACCTGCACAAAGACTGGTGGTACACTTACCATTATAGAGAGTCTTAAAATAAGTAAGTTTTCTCGAAATAAAATTAATACATTTTTTCTTGACCATCAATGATGGTAAAAGCGTTTCTGACCTCTAACCATCCTGAAATCTTTTTAAAGAAACTGTCGGCCTCTTGGAATTTGAAATAAGATTAGGTCAATTGAGGCGATTGAGTTAAGATGGAAGGAAACGTTACGGGATTCGTACACGTTAATTACGCTGAAATGACTTGCGCTTATGGCGAAGTAATAATTAGATTGCAGAGTAAGAGAATCCATTTTATTATGAACGGAGTACTGGTAAAGTTGGATGAGAGTGGGCTATGATTTACGAACAGATTTTAGCATTGAGCTTCCGGAAAAGCGTACTCAGATTTAGACAGTCAATTAATCGACCAAGAAATCTGCCAGAAATCTGGCAGGGAAAAAATGATGATGATGGTTGTGTTAATTGTGATGATAAAACGTAGCAACTAATTCTATAGACTTCTGTGGTATACCCACATCATAGCCATAATCATATCATAATCATAATGATATCTCAATCCAACGGCACAACATGTACAAATTTAAATGCAAGGAAATACACAACACTTTAACAGTCCAACTCATTGTTGTTCAGGTACGAACGTTTATTAACTCCTTGACTTCTGAGTTCGTTTCTTCGACACGAAAAGAGAGAGAGAGACGCAATTCTTAAAAGGCTTTCGTTTCATACCATGCTAACTTAAACTCAAACGCACGGCACATCCCGTGGAGCTTCAGATCTCCTTTCATCTTCGCCGATCAGGACCCGAAAAACTTAACCGTATGCCTCAATGGTTGAAAACCAAACTTCTCCACACCATGGTCGGAACTCAACTTCTAGTGTCCGTCTACATGGTCCAAGTCGACTACCAACTCGACCGGTCCCCATTCGACAAGCAATTGGACTGGTCCCCCCGTAAAAACCCAACTGACTTCTTTTTCAAAATCTCCAAATTCTCAACCCATCGCTTCCGGGCATGATGTCATTCACACTCCAGCCTATTTCCTATCTGGAGTTTATTATGCCAATTATGATTGTCATATCCTCTGCGCGTGAGCGTAAACTGTACCCAATGTCTGTGCACCTGAACTAAGAGCTGAATAGTTCAAAGCCCAACCAAACTGAATGATTGAATATAATTAACGAAAAATGATTAATATAAAAAAACATTCTGTAATTATATAGCATTTCTTTATCAACTAACGTCAACGTCGCAATAATAATCATAGAGAGAGCTTTAACCAGTACGAGCCATAAATTGGAGGTGTTCATGGTGTTGCAATTATTATCGGTCGAAAGGGACGCGGTGACGCCAGTTCAAATCCTTGATGAGGCTTCCTGTATTTCATATAAAGCAATTACCCTTGCAAAATTTAAGAATCCAACTATTCTCCCACCATCTATTGTTAAACAGTAATGCAGACTGGCCTCTTTAACCTTAGTATTGTAATCAGTCTAGGAGAAAGAAAACTGACTTTGGAGATATATATATATATATATATATATATATATGCGCGTGTGTCTGTGTCAGTCAGTGTCTGTCTTTATGTATGTTCGTATATGAGTGTAAGTACATCGCCAACAATTTTTCATTACAAGTTTTAATTGACAGATGCTTCATTTTTAATGGCATATCAATCCGCTTCATGTTATTTTATGCCTAGATGTTAGAAATGTGCCTTCATTGTACATTCATCTACACGTTTTTTGTGAAGTTGTTTCCTAAAGCTTTCTTCTTTGTACATTGTTTATTGAATCCGAATATTTTCTCAACGGATCTATTCGATCTATTGATAAACCCGTTGGATACACATTTCAAAGTTATGACAAGACGGCAGCTGTCCATATTCTTTTGCATATTGTCTCATTGAATCCGAATATTTTCTCAGCGGTTCTATTTGATCCATAAAACCAGTTGGACACACTTTTCGAATATATCACAAGACGACAGCTGTCCATTTTTTGTCTTTACATATTGTCTCATCCGAATAATTTTTCATCAGATTTATTAGATCCATACATGAAACCCGTAGGACACACTTTTCAAAGATATCACAAGAGGGCAGCTATCCAATTTTTTTTTTCTTTGCAGGCTAATAGAATCCTAATATTTTCTCAGCGGATCGATTTGATCCATATGTAAGACCCTTTGGAAATATTTTTCAAAGATATCACAAGACGACAGCTGACTATTTTTTTTCTTCGCAAATTGTCTAATTGAATCTGAATACTTTTTCATCGGATTTATTTGATCTATAGATAAAACCCGTAGGACAAACTTTTCAAAGGTATTACAAGACGACAGCTGTCTATTTTTTTTCTTCGCAAATTGTCTAATTGAAGCCGAATATTTTCTCAACGGATCTATTTGATCCAGAGATAAGACCCGATGGACACACTTTTCAAAGATATCACAAGGCGACAGCTCTCCATGTTATATCCTGTAATGAACCTGAAAAATATTCAGAAATAAAAATAAATATTTGATCAAAATTCTCTTTGAAGGGGTGTAAGTTTTCTGAAAATTTAATTTTTGACATTTTTATATACAGTAAAGCCTCCCGAGGACGATTGAATGGAATTTTTATTGTCTTTGAAAATGGTCATAGTAACGTAAAAGGTGCCCGTGGTTATCGTCGTAGGAAATGGACACGACGACACGAGTTCAAATCCTGGACCAGGCTAATTGCATTTCACATAGCACTAATACCCTTGGGAAAGGTATGAATCCAATCATTCTCCCTCCAGCTATGGGTAAATTGTAGGGCAGACTAGGTTCTACCGCCTTGGTTAGGCAACTAGTCTAGGAGAAGGAAAACTCTAAATTAAAACCTGTTAAACTCCGCTTAATAATTGACCTTGTTACATATCCTGCCCGTGCGGAGGGGTTGGTAATATGCATAGAGACGTAAGATCAAATATAGGACTTGGCAGGTTGCATTTCACATTGTCCTAATTTTCTTGGGGGAAGTATAAATCAAGCACTTCTCCCTTCAACTATGGGTTAATAGTATAATAGGAAGATATGCCAATCAAGAGAAACCTTTCATTTCCCAGATATCCCTGGAGTGAAGCCTTGCGATCAGATGCAGTTTAGTGTCATATACAGGGCAGCTTTTTTTTTTGGTGGGGGTCGTGCCCTCCCGCAAAGGACGCATTAACTGATTCTAAGCCCCACCGACAAGCTTTTCATTTTGACTTTTCTTTTAAGTCAAAAGAAAATTTCGTGTCAGTTTGTTTATATTTAATATTCATTTAATAACGTTCTGTTTGCAAAGTAACGACTTGGGACATGTGGATACGATGTCTCCTAAAGATAGAATGCGTGAAACGCAGAGTCATGAGTGAATTCACTTTGCATAATTTTCCTGTTGAAATATCACACACATAAACACAAACAGTTCCTCTCTTTCTCACACTCTTCCCCGCCTCTCTCTCGCTCTCTCTCTCACAAACACACACAAACACATATATACGGGTATGGGGAGTAAAGTTCATAGAATTACGGAAAATCAAAAAGTTCTATTTCTAACAATTCAGTTTAGCATAAGTCATTTGTTTTCACTCTGAGTGAAAGTGAAACAGTCCTATTTGACCCTTAGATAGAACCCTATCAGGTGCTACCATTCCGGTCAGAGTGAACCTGAAAGCAGAAGCTATGAAGTTGTACGCCATATTCCTCAAAGCTCCAACATTATTGGAACCTCACCATCAGATTGTTTATTGTAATAACCAGGACACTCTGCGGAGAGGTAGTTAGTGCATTTTACAGCTCTTTGATGGATTATTTTGCTTAATTTTGAAAAGTAGATGTTTGAATCACTTTATCAACCCACCTCTCCCGTCTCTCTCTCTCTCTCTCTCTCTCTCTCTCTCTCTCTTGTTATATAATTGCGGAAGGATTTTTTTATTATTATTTTTCGTTTTGTATATCTTACCTTTTGGTTTAGTTAGGCTGAGAACCTTTCAGCTTAGTGCAGGGGTTAATTCGGTGCACATATTGAGTGCAGGTGTTCACGCGCGCTCGGGGAAGATGTGACAATCACAGATGTCAAAATAAAAACCCCAGATAGTAAATAGGACTGGGGATGTGAATGACGTCATGCCCGGGCTGAAGATTTTGAGATTGAAAAAAAAAAGCAGTTAGTTGAGTTTTTGACGTAGACGGGGCGAGTTGATTTTCGGAGCTCGCCGAGGCGAGACGAGTTTGGGTCTACGGGATGCCCGCGCGTTGGTTGAGTCAGTGAGTTGAGAGCTGACGATGTACGAACAGTCAGCATAGTAAGAAATTGTGTGTGTGTGTCTCTCTCTCTCCTCATGTCGGAAAACGTTAAACTTAAAAACGTAAATAAAAGTTTAGTACCTGAACCAAAAGAGAGTCGTCAGTGTTTCAAGTGTTTCGTGGATTACTAGGCATAATGAACGTATTTGTATGTAAATGTACATTTCGCATATTAATATCTGGCTATATTACATCTCACTATCTCCCTTCTGTTTGACTATATATATATATATATATATATATATATATAATATCATATATAAGTGAAGTTCTGTGAAATACCACTCATCAACGAAGAACTGTATTCATAGACATGTATTCTCGATGAGAACACTGCTTTCCGGGTAGTCTGCCAAAAGCAGCAGATGACAGAGTCGGATGAGAGAGAGAGACAGAGAGAGATACAATGAAATCTGTATTATTTGCCAGACTTGGTGATGATATATATATATATATATATATATACGATGGTCAGCTGAAAAGTTCATAGGCTGACCCAGGTACTCTCTCGGAATGTGATCAAATGCGATTTATCTTTCAGAAAACACATTTCTTCATCTGTTTTGCCGTACTTGGATCCCATTGCTAAAAATGTCATCAACGGCAGATATGACGTCATTATATAAACTCCGCGCGAGTAGGATGTAACACGAGGTCAATTTTTAAGTGGAGATTGGGTTCAGAGTTTTTCTTCTTGGAGAACGGTTGCTATTGCAAGATTAAAGAGCCTATCGGTTCTAGTATTTACTGATAGCAGAGGAAGAATAGTTACATGCTTAGCCTTCTTATTGATATTAGTGCCGTGTGAAACACCAGCAGCCTCCTTCAAGATTTTAAATCGGGTCGCCATGTCCATTTTCTACGACGATAATCAGTTCATCACGAAAACTTCTCTCTCTCTCTCTCTCTCTCTCTCTCTCTCTCTCTTACACACATACACATGCACACTCACTCGATTGATAGATATAATGTTAAATTCGATAATGTGGTTTAAAATGTTTTCCAAAAAATGAAATCAAGTTTCTGAGAATCTTAGACATTTACCATTTCTTGTAGATCCTACTATTTTAATTTTTTTTTAACAAGATCACTTTATTCCTACTATGATAAACCGCCCAACTACGATGAAAATTATGATTAAAAAAACCCCAAAAAGACCCCTCACTTTGGAGCAGTCGATATGAAATTCATAAGATACCTGTCACAAATATACATTCGAAAAAGAAGATACAAAAATCTTTTTTTTCACTCAAGCAATGTAAACCTGATTGAAAATTGTAATACCGCAAAATGGTATCCTCCGCTGTGGGGGGTAACACTCATCTGACCTGCACAAAGAAGTGTCCTCTGTTGGGCGCAATACTGCATCAGATGGTGAGGCCTCAGATTTGAAGCTCGAATTAATGTGAGTCTACACCTTCATTGAACTATTACATTCCCAATTAAACTTGGAAAAGAGATGAGACCCCCAATCCCTTAGTTTAGGGGTTAAATATACCACTATTGCTTTCCTACAAGAATTTCTTTGGAATTAAATAACCCATGAAGGTTGATATGCCATTAAACAAAGAAACCAAACCAAACAAAACTATATATAGATATAGATATCTATACTTAAAAAATCCCTTTTCTTATGCAAAGATCCATGAGGGGTAACATATCTGACTGACGTAAAGTCAGTCAGGTTTCGATCCCAGATTGAAGTATCTCGTGTTACTAGCCGTACTGAAGAGTTATGATTCAATGAAGTATTCATTTTGGCCTGGTTTCGTTTTATGGCATATCAACCATTGTAGGTTATTTAAGGCCAAATTCCTTTTATACGCATATGCAGTTTTTTTCAAACGATTCACGATAGTACGCAGTTTAAACGTCAAAACAATTCTATTTGAAACATTTCAGTTTAGAATAAGTACACAGCTTAAATGTAAAAATAAGTTCTATTTCAAACAATTCAGTTTAGTATAATTACACCGATTAGTTCTATTTGACCCATAGATGAAACCCTATCAGGCGCAACAACCCCGGACCAGAGTGGATCTGGGAGAGATGGCAATTAAGGGGTACTCTGCATTCCCCGAATCTTCAGCATTATCAGACCATCACCATCGGATTGTTTGGTGTCATGTTCAGGACACTCTCTGCAGAAATGCAGTCAGTGTATTCTGAAGCTCCCGCTGACTAGGCAAGAATCAGTCTGTCTGTGTATGTGTTATATATATATATATATATATATATATAGCTGTGTGTCTAAAAAAGAAATTAGTATTTTTAAAAAAGCATCAGAAAATTTTTAAAGATGTTGTAAAAGACATTTTAGCCATTACTTCCAGGTCCACTTAAAGAACAAAGTGTATTACCTGTTATGATTCTCATCATGAACGTAGTAGATTTGTATAAGAATTATTCGTATTTGATAGGACCGTGGGCAAGATAGAAAATAAAAAAAATATGATAATTATCTTGATTGTTGTTTGATTGTTTAGGTTTTATGGCATTTCATTCATTTTAGTATAAGTATAGTTTTTGTCTACACATATTTACCCTCCCAATGAGTGCCCTGGATATGACACTAAACAATCTGATGGTAAGGTTCCAGTGATGCAGGGGCTTTGGAGAACGCGGAGCACTTCTTTATTGCCTTTGCTCCCGGTTCCTTTCTGACCCGGCGTTGTAGCACCCGATAGGGCCCTATCTATGGGTTAAATAGAACTAACGGCATACGTACTTATGCTAAACAGAATTGTTTGACTAAACTGAATAGTTTGAAATAGAAAGGTTTTTGGCAATTAAACCATACTTAAATTTAAACTGTATGCTAATGCTAAACTGAATTATTTGAAATGGAACTGTTTTTGACATTGAAACTCTACTTACACTCAACTGAATTGTTTAATATATAACTGTTTTGACATTTAACTGCGTGTAAAGAAAATCTGTACATATACTAAACTGAATTAGCTGAATTAGAACTACATGACTAAACTGAATTGCTTGAAATAGAAATGTTTTACAGGATTAAACTGTACTTACATTTAAATTGCGTACTTATCCTAAACTTTATAGTATGAAATAGAACTATTTGCATAAAAATGAATTTGGTGTTAAATAGCCTACAAAGGTTGATATGCCATAAAACCTAACCAATCATATTTAAAATGTCAGAACAGTTCTATTTCAAACAATTCAATTTAGCGTAAGTAGAGTTTCAATGTCAAAATCAATTCTGTTTCAAGTAATTCATTTTAGCATAAGTACGCATTTTAGTTTTATTTGACCCCTTGATTGAGCCCAATCTGGTGATGCTACTCTGAACCAGAGTGGACCTGGAACCGATGGCAATCAATGGGTACTCCACATTTTCCAAAGCTCCTGCATAACTGGAACCTCACCATCAGATTATTTAGTGTCCTATCTAGAACAGTCGTTGGGTGGGGGGTCTTACCCCCATGCAGAGATGCATTTCAGTGAATTCTACTGCCCCAGCCAACTGGTGAATTATAATCTTGAGAAACATGAATATGAAATTGCAATGAACGCGATTACCTAACGTAAATCAATCAATTTGTTAAAATTTACTAAACTCTTTCCCCATTCATAATAAGTTCTTTTACTACCCGACACACACTTTGTCTCCCATGTTATCATCTATCAGTCAACCATCTCAGACTTGCCTTAAAAAGATGGAATGAAAATCATTTTCATGCCTGACAAATATAAATTTCTTGGTAAAGTTTTTCTCGACCTACAAGCTAAATATTTTAAGCGGGGTTTAACAGATTTGATTTAAGATATTTTCTTCCCCTAGACTAGTTGCCTAACCAAGGCTGAAGAGCTCAGTCTGTCCTACTATTTACCCATAGCTGCACTAGGAATAGTTGGAAGCATAATTTTCCTAAGGGTGTCAGCGCTATGTTAAGCTTCTTCCAGAACTTGATCTCGGGTCAACTTCCTACACTGATAACCACTACACAATGTTAAAATTATGGAGGTGCCCGTGGTGTAGTCGTTACATGGAGGTGCCCGTGGTGTAGTCGTTATCGTCGTAGGAAATGAACACGGCGACTCGAGTTCAAATCCTGGACGAGACTGATTGCATTTCACATAGCACTAATACCCTTGGGGAAGGTATGAATCCAATTGTTCTCCCTCCAGCTATGGGTAAATAGTAGGACAGACTAGGTTCTTCAGCCTTGGTTAGGCAACTAGTCTAGGAGAAGGAAAACTGTGAATTCAAACCTGTTAAACTCCGCTAAAAATTGACCTTGTGTCATATCCTGCCCGAGCGGAGGGGTTGGTAAATAGTACCACTACACAATCATCATCATCATCATCATGTTGTGCGGCCAGCACGGATATCCCTGACCCTCTCTCTCCACGTCTTCCTATTATTCATCGCTTCTGGCAGGTCTTCATGGTTACATCCCGTAGCATCACATAGCTGCTGTATATATGTTCGTGTTGGTCGTCTTGCTTTTGATTAGCCATATGTGGGGGTCCACAGGAGTACATCACTTACGAGCTCGTCCTTGCTTCTCCAGCAGTGTCCGGCATGTCCGGTTCGTCTAGCTTGGATAGTTTTCGTGATAGGTTGTAGGCGGCCGTATAGTTGGTGCCTTGTGGGGTGTTGCTGCCAGGACTTTTTCAATATTGCTCGCAACATTCTTGTGTAATTGCCGTCTAGCTTCTTCTCCAGCCGTTTTGTTAGCGACCAAGTAGTGCATCCATACTGCAGTATCGACACGACCGCTGCCGGGAAGAAACTGCGTTTCATTTTATCGGTCAGGTCTGATTTTTTTAGGGGAAGATTGCCCTAATTCTGTTGACCATAACGGATGTAACATATCCGAAATACGAATATGTGAAATACGACCAAAATATTCAGATGCATAGGAATCCGAAACACTGACGACCTTCTTTAGTTCAGGTACGAAACTTTTATTACCTTCTTGACGTTTAGGTTTTTCTCCAGCAATGTCTGGTTTGTCTAGCTTGGATAGTTTTCGGGATAGGGGGTAGGTGACTGTATAGTTAGTGCCTTGTGGGGTGTTGCTGCCAGGACTTTTTCAATAAGCGCCTTAAATGATAAACGTGTTGCTTTATCGGGTCTCCTTGATCGAACTGTCATCAACAACTTTAGGAGCAGTGAGGATACGATTATGAAGGAAGAAAGCAATTTCAATTCAAAGCATAAGGAAGTAATAGAGCTGTTTGTGAAGCAATTACTCCTTAGAATATTACGAAATCAGCTTTTAAAAAAAAAAATTATTGTGGTCTTTTTAAGATAACTATCGTCAATGCAAATTATGCAAGTAAACATTATTATCATTTTTCTTTGAACAGTTTTACATGTCATTTCTCTAAATAAAGTAACCTTGATTTTTTAGTTGATTACACAGAAAATGGAACTGTCAAAAACAATTTTAAATATTCAAACACAGATGCTAATCTATTAGTTGCTGCCGCGTAAGATTACGGGATGTTCAGCTTATACAAAAACATTATCTCGCAGTTGTTAAAACATTAGTTTTCTGATTATTTTATCGTTTTGATTTGCAAGTAATTATATATATATATATGTTTTGATTTGCAAGTAATGTTTATATATGTATATATATATAGATATATGTGTGTATGTGATATATATATATATATATATATATATATATATATATATGTGTGTGTGTGTGTGTGTGTGTGTGTGTGTGTGTGTATTTCGATCAGAAAAGGCTGATGGAAAACACATGTCCCGATCCTTGTCTGCACTATAACGTAAGTTGTAACACGACTCTGTGGACTCGTTGGATACGAAAATTTTTTGCTACATCCCTTTTTACTGTAGTCGGCGAAAAGAGAGAGATAAAGTGAAGGAATTACTTTAGCCTTTTAGATACACAGATAAAATAAATTCCTCTCTTCGCCGACTGGCTGCATATGCACGTATAAAATCTACCCCCACCATTAGGGCCTAGTCTGTCTGCTTTTACAAATCTAAATGTTCCGACTCTAACTTATACATTTCCTTTAGATTATTTCCTGTCGGATCTTTAATCACACGTGATCACTAAAATATTTAGTGACACGTCATTGTTAAATAAAAGCTTATATCTACCTAATTGTTTATCTTAATATATTTTAACTCAGCTATTTCTAAAATGAACAAGTCATTTTTTTTTTTTTTACATGCGTTGACATGTTTGCACAAAGAGAAGGTTACTTGAGTCTTCTGACCTTTACAATTCGAAACCCCGCAATTACAAAGTCAAAGTTTAGCTAGAAAACATTTATTACTAAAATAATTTACTAAATTCCCTAATTATTTTACTGTCGCTCATACTTAATAAAATATACCTGCAATAAAATCGGCTGCCTAATCTCTCACATAATCACACGAATACTATATATATATATATATATATATATATATATATATAATACACATTTCATTAAACATAACTGACATTTTATGTCTAGATATTTTCTTCTGGGTCCGTTCGAATTCCCGTATTACTTTTATCGTATTCGGGGGGAATTGATTTATGTATTGTCCATAGTTGTATATATCCCTAGTACTTTCTGCTCAACTTTGGGCCATCATCAGGGGAGGACTAGGGATACCTACAACTATGGACCATACATAAATCAATTCCCCCCGAATACGATAAAAGTAATACGGGAATTCGAACGGATCCAGAAGAAAATATGTAGACATAAAATGTCAATTATGTTTAATGAAATTTGTACTAACGAAGAAATGCTGCCAATATATATATATATATATATATATATATATATATATATATATATATATATATGGGGGCTGTTTCAACCGGTAAGAGCTGAGAGAAAACTCATCTTCAAATCATTATCTCAAATATTTAATGAAATAAACATACACGAGGGCTGCAGAATACACCGACTGCTTCTCTGCAGAGGGGCAAGACCCCCCCCACACACAACGAGTTTGCTGGATATGACATTAAACAATCTGATGGTGAGGTTTCAATAATACTGGAGCTTTGGGGAATGCAGAGTATCCCTTTATTGCAATCGCTCCCAGGTCCACTCTGCCCGGAGTGGTAACACCTGATAAGGGTCCTATCTTTGGGTTGAATAGAACTAAACCCTGCTTCCTTCACTATATTGATTTTTGTATTTAAACTGCGTATTTATGCGAAATTGAATTGTTTAAAATAAAACATTTAAACTGCATACTTATACTAAACTGAATTATTTCACTAAAATGAATAGTTTGAAATAGAAAATCTCTGACAGATAAACCGTACTTACATTTAAACTGCGTGCTTATGATAAACTGAATTATTTGAAATGGAACTGTTTTTTGACATTGAAACTGTACTTACACTAAATTAATTTGTTTAATATAGAATTGTTTTGACATTTAACAGTGTGTAAACAGAATATGTACTTATACTAAACTGATTTAGCTGAATTAGAACTGCTTGACTAAAAGAAATAGCTTGAAATAGAAATGTTTTTCAGAATTAAAATATACTTACATTTAAAGTGCGTCTTTATCCTAAACTGAACTTTTTAAAATAGATCTGACGATTTACATAAAAGTGGATTTGGCGTTAAACAACCTACAAACGTTGATATGCCATAAAACCTAAACAACCAACCAACCAAAAATACACGAAAATCTTCTGTCTAATCACACACATACACACACACACTCACACGCACGCACATATCCTGCCCAGGCGGAGGGGTTGGTAAATATAGGATATGACACAAGGTCAACCTTTAAGCGGAGTTTAACAGGTTTGAATTCACAGTTTTCCTTCTCCTAGACTAGTTGCCTAACCAAGGCTGAAGAACCTAGTCTGCCCTACTATTTACCCATAGCTGGAGGGAGAATAATTGGATTCATACTTTTCCCAAGGGTATTAGTGCTATTTGAACTCGTGTCGCCGTGTCCATTTCCTACGACGATAACCATTACCCCACGGGCACCTCCACTCGCGCTGTTTTTTATTGTTTTAAAATAGTTTTCCCTTTGTTTCTAATGATTTCGCTACTTATTTGTCAATACAAATTTTCGTGTACCATGAACATAACAATATATATATATATATATATATATATATATATATATATATATATATATATATATATATATATATATATATATATATATTCAACTTGATAATTGAGCTCATTGAATGAAACATTTATAGATTTTCTGGTTTGAATATCTGCTCAACGTTTGTGGCTTCGATGAATTTTCTAGTAACTCTTTCTAACTTGCTGAAATTTAAAAAGAATACTATATTATTTTACACCACCTATAAAATTAAAACTAAAATTTTCAAGCTATTCAATCAAAGATATTAAAGCGTCTCTGTAAATACCCGAAATTATCTGCCTTCCTTGCTTGCATTTTAATTTATGCATAGAATTCTATGCAGAAAATAAATATACTCGACATTTTAACATATATCGAAAATTTATACCTTGCTAAGCATGTTTTTAGCAATAGGTCACGGATATTTTAACGCCTTATATCTTCGTGAATCTTTCCAAGTAGGAACACCCTCTGGTTGCATTGTGAAGCACAAAGAAACGACAATAACACCAACATTTTGGCGATAAAATCTATTTCATGTATTCTTTAAGCCCTCCGTCAATCACGTTTAAAGTGTCATATCTCAGTCAATTATCTTTTGTTGGTAACATTGCACGGTACAAAACACACTTTACGAGAAACGATCATAAAATTAACATTTAAAAACAAACTCTTTTCTAAAATAGTTTAGCAAAGCTTAATATCGCAACAAACTCTTAGAATTTCCTGCTTTACATTTTAATATTCTTTCAATATTTCTTTTATATCATATCATATTAGCATAAGGGTTAGAGTTTTCGACAATGGTCCAGGAGGCCGGAGTTCAACCCCAAGTTGAGTCATTCCAAAAAAAGGACTTGAGGTTCCTTTATTTAACCCTCGGCATTATAATGTACGGATCTAGGGTAAGTGTAGCAGTCCATGGAAAGGAGTTGAACCTTCACCTACACCTCGATGTAGTAGCAATTCAAAAAGGCGTTTTTTCGAGTCGCCCTTGACTACTGTTATATAATTGCGGAAGGAGTTTTTTATATTACCATTTTTCTTTGGTTATATCTTATCTTTCGGTTTAGTTAGGCTTAGAACTATTCGGCTAAGTGCACGGGTAGGGGCACACATTGAGCGCAGGTGTTCCTGCTCGCGCGGTGAGGATGTCACAATCACAGATGTCGTAATAAAAACCCTGGATAGGAAATAGGAATGGGGATGTGAATGGCCCATGCCCAGAAGCGATGGGCTGAGGATTTTGGGTGATTTTTGAAAAAAAGCAGTGAGTTGAGATCCGAACCTAGGCGAATCCACTAGGTTATAGGGGGTGCGCTGTGCGTTGTCGGGTCAGATGGAACAGCCAGCATAGTAAAAATTGTGTCTCTCTCTCCTTGTGTCGAAAACCTAAAAGTCAAGAAGGTAATAAAAGTTTCGTACCTCAACTACCGAGAGTCGTCAGTGTTTCGAGTGTTTTGAGATTCCTTTGAAACGCAGTTTTTTCCAGGCAGCGGTCGTATCGATACTGCTGCATGGATGCAATACTTGGACGCTTACAAAACGGCTGGAGAAGAAGATTGACGGCAATTACACAAGAATGCTGCGAGCAGTATTGAACAAGTCCTGGCGGCAACACCCCACAAGACACCAACTATACAGCCACTTGCCTCCCATCACGAAAACTATACAAGTTAGACGAAACAGACATGCAGAACACTACTGGAGAAGCAGGGACGAGCTCATAAGTGATCTACTCCTATGGACCCAAACATATCGCCGGGCAAAAGCAGGACGACCAACTCGAGCATACATACCACAGCTACGTGAGGATACGGGATGTAGCCCTGAAGACCAGCCAGAGGCGATGAACGATAGAGAGAAGTGCCAAGAGAGGGTCAGGGATATCCATGCTAGCAGCAAGACATGATGATGATGATGATGATGATGACCCCCTGTGGACTAAATAAAGATTTTCCTTTGAGGTTTTGTGTGGGCTCCCGAGTTTGGCATGAAATATCTGAAGAAGGCAAAAGGACAAATCTGAGGAAACGTTGGGAATATAAAAATGAAGATGAAGACAATAGTCCAAATACTCTAAACGATAAAGATAACAGGAGGCTGAGATGAAACAGAAGTTATATCCGTGCTAGCGGTACGACATAATGATGATGATGACCCCCTGTGGACTAAATAAAGATTTTCCTTTGAGGTTCTGTGTGGGCTCCCGAGTTTGGCATGAAATATCTGAAGAAGGCAAAAGGAAAAATCAGACGAAACGTTGGAAATATAAAAATGAAGATGAAGCCAATAGTCCAAATACTCTAAGCAATAAAAATAACTGGAGGTTGAGATGAAACAGAAGTTATAGCGGCACGACATGATGATAATGCATATGAACGTTTTACACATCTGTATATTTGTATACTTCACATATTCGTATCTTGGTCCTATTTTGGTGAATATGTTACACTACGGCCGGCCCACTTGCTATATTATATTATAGCACAGATTGTATTAATCTTGCATATTTAAAAAAATTAACCCGTACCATAATTACACAAGTTAGTTAATTTACCGTCTAATTATAGTACACACAACGTAAATATTAGAGTTATGGACATTGTTTTAATAATTATATATTTTTACTAAGCTGCACAGCTCCAAGGGGTTTCGTTTGGTTTGGTTTCTTTGTTTAATGGCATATCAACCTCTGTGGGTTATTTAATGCCAAAGTCATTCTCCTGGAAGAATAGTAGTGCTACTATTTAACCCATAGCTGAGAGGATATGGGGGTTCATACCTTTCCCTAGGGTATTTGCCCGAAAGTGAATGTAATATAGCGACTGGAGACCGAACTCGCGTACTACGATTCCGCAGTCCTTCGCTTTAACCATTACACCACGAGGACACCCCCATCTCCAGTGGGGTTGGGTACTTTCCTGGCAAACTATCCTAATTAAACAAATTAAATGAACCGCTAAAATTAATATTCACCTAATTTAAAATATCATTCTAATTAATATAATTCGTAAAAGTAATTTATCTTTTCAAAAAATCGAATATCACCAGTCAGACAACAAGCAATATCTAGTAGAAAAAAAAATTGCCAAGTCGGCTGGAGCTGTAGAATACACCGACTGCTTCTCTGCAGAGGGGTAAGACCACCCCCAACAACGAGTGTCCTAGATATGACACTAAACAATCTGATGGTGAGGTTCCACCAGTGCTGGAACTTTGGGAAATGCGGAGTACCCCTTTAGTCCATCGCTCTCAGGTCCACTCTGGCCCGGAGTGGTAGCACCTGATAAGGGTCCTATCTATGGGTTAAATAGAATTAACAGCATACTTATGCTAAACTGAATTGTTTGAGTAAACTGAATAGCTTGAAATAGAAATGTTTTTGACAATTAAACCGTAATTATGTTTAAACTGTGTGCTTATGCTTAACTGAATTATTTGAAATAGAACTGTTTTTCGACATTAAAACTCTATTTACACTTAACCGAATGGTTACATATAACTGCTTGAATAGTTTGAAATAGAAACGGTTCTGACAATTAAACTGTGTACTTATGCTAAACTGAATTGTTTTAAATAGAATTGTTTTAAATAGAACATAAAAATGGATTTGGCGTTAAATAACCTACAAAGGTTGATTCGCCGTAAAACCCAACAAACCAAACCAGAAAAAAAAGCTTCAGGATGATTATATCCATATATGAAGAGTGGGACAAAGCGGAGAATCGGTTTGAATAAGAAAGCACAATTTCTTCTGCTTGTATCTATATTTACCAACCCCTCCGCTCGGGCAGATTTTGGCTAAGGTCAATTATTAAGCGGAGTTTAACAGGTTTTTGAATTCGGAGTTTTCCTTCTCCTAGACTAGTTGCCTCACCAAGGCTAAAGAAACAGTCTGTCCTACTATTTACCCATAGCTGGAGGGAGAATAATTAGATTCATACCTTTCCCAATAGTATTAGTGCTATGTGAAATGCAATCAGTCTCGTCCATGATTTGAACTTGTCCATTTCCTACAACGATAACCATTACATCACGAGCACCTTTCTGCTGTTAATATCAAGTTCTTGTATTTATTTACAGTCATACATTGGTTCCTGCTTGATGAAATCTGTCAACTGAGTGTAAAATACTGACTGCACTTTGATTGGTCCTTATGGCGTTGTTTTGAGCTGATATGAGAAGAGATTCAGTTTCTCTCTAAAGGTTGTACTTTCTTTGCCACAGCAATGTTTTCTCGTGTGAGATGTCACTTATTAGTCGCTGAAAACGTATATAAAAAAATTTTTCTTTATTTATATGATTGTATTACTATTATTAAATAGGAATTGTTTTTTTGTTTTTTTTTTTAAATCATATAATCGTGCAAACGTTATTAATATTAGATAGAAATACTTGAAATGTATAAATGTCATTTTAATTAAATATCAAGACTTGATAACGTATTGATATGTGAAAACGTATGGTTATTATTTTATTACTCCTTATTGATGGTCTGTCACTGGAGTCTCAGTAACAGCAATTCTCCTCAAGTCTCCAGGACTTTTCTCAGTATTCTAGCAGATCTCAACAATATTATCCTCCTTTTGGCCACTACTCGTTCTCTTATTTTCAAGTCTTTCAGTCTCTTTATCAAGCATTTGGGGATTGGTATCACCGACACCTTCATATTCCAGAGTTTGTTTTTTTGTGTTTTTTTTTTTTTTTAGTTATCTAGCAAGGTCCAGTTACTTATCTCTCTTTTAGCTTAGTTTTATTTTTACCATGTGGTCAAGGGTTTCTGGTCGTGATAAAAATTATCAAAATTATTGATGTTGTTATTATTATACCTAAAGAAACCGTAGCAGCAATAACGATTCTTTATAGAAACACCAAAGTAAAAGTACGATCACCAGATGGAGACACAGAATACTTCGACATTGTAGCAGGAGTACTACAAGGGGATACGCTGGCTCCGTATCTCTTTATCATTTGTCTAGACTACGTACTTAAAACATCGATTGACAAAATCAGAGAGAATGGCTTCGAGCTGACAAAGAAAAGAAACAGAAGGTACCCCGCAAAAACAATTACCGACGCCGACTTGGCCGATGACATAGCGATACAGGCAAATACACCCAACCAAGCCAAAACACTACTGCATAGTCTGGAACGAGCAGTCGCTGGCATAGACCTCTATGTCAATGCACACAAAACAGAATATATGTGCTATAATCACCATCTCCACTCTAGACGGATCCCCTCTTAAATCAGTAGACAAATTCACTTACTTAGGAAGCCGCGTCGCATCAACCGAAAAGGACATCGACACGAGGTTAACGAAAGCATGGACTGGCAGCGGTCGTATCGATACTGCTATATGGATGCACTACATGGACTCTAAGAAAACGGCTGGAGAAAAAGCTAGACGGCAACTACACAAGAATGCTGCGAGCAATATTGAACAAGTCCTGGCAGCAACACGCCACAAGACACCAGCTGTACGACCACTTGCCTTCTATCACGAAAACTATTCAAGTTAGACGAACCAGACATACAGGACACTGCTGAAGAAGCAGGGACGAACTCACAAGTGATGTACTCTTATGGACCCCCACACATGGCCGTGCCAGCACGAACTTACATTCAGCAACTATGTGAGGATATGGGATGTTGCCCTGAAGACCTGCCTAGGGCGATGAACAATAGAGAGAAGTGGCGAGAGAGGGCCAGGGATATCCGTGCTACCAGCACGACATTATTATTATTATTATTATTAGAGTTTTTCATATCAGCGTAAACTGATGGTCTTTCCCTGGATATTGAGTGACAGCAAGTTTCCTCAAGTCTCCAGGACTCTTCTCAGTATTCTGGCCGTTTTCAATAATGCTGTTGTTTGGATGGTCTCCACTCGTCCGCAAACTTGCAAATCCTCCAGGCCCTTTAATAATCCTTTAGAACCAATCACAATTGGCATAATTGTCACCTGCATGTTCCACAGTTTTTTTTCAATTCTCTAGCAAGGTCGAGGTACTTATCTCTCTTTTCACATTCTTTCAGTTTTATTCTGTGGTTAGCCGGGACAGTAAAGCCGACAATTTTGCAAATTATTATTATTATTATTATTATTATTATTTACTTCTTTTAGAGTTTTTCACCGATGGGTTTTCACTGGAGTTTGAATGACAGCAAGTCTCCTCAAGTCTCCAGGACTCTTCTCAGTATTCTAGGCGTTCTTCTTTTCACATTCTTTCAGTTTTATTCTGTAGTCACCCGGGACAGCAAAGTCGATAATCTTGCAGATTATTATTATTATTCACTCATTAGAGCTATTCACATTAGCGTTAGCCGATAGTTTTTCACTGGAGTCTTAGTGGCAGCAAATCTCTTCAAGTCTCCAGTCGTTTGGATGGTCTTCACTCGTTCGCCAACTTCAAAATCCTACAGGCCCTTAATAATCCTTTAGTTACTGTTTCAAAAGCACCAATTACGATTGGTATAATTGTCACCTGCATGTTCCACAGTTTGTTTTTTTTTTCAATTCTCTAGCAAGGTCGAGGTACTTATCTCTCTTTTCACATTCTTTCAGTTTTATTCTGTGGTCAGCCGGGACAGCAAAGTCGACAATTTTACAGATTATTATTATTATTATTATTATTATTATTATTAATAGTTAGGAATTATTATTTGAAGCGATAATTGCATATAAATTCATCGCAGAAATGTACCATTTGAGAAGCTAGACGGCAATTACAGAAGAACGTTGCGAGCAATATTGAATAAGTCCTGGCGGCAACACTAACTATACGGCCACTTGCCTCCCATCACGAAAACTATCCAAGTTAGACGAACCAGACACGCAGAACACTGCTGGAGAAGCAAGGACGAACTCATCAGTGATGTACTCCTATGGACCCCCGCATATGGCCAAGCAAAAGCAGAACGACCAGCTCGAACACACATATAGCAGCTTTGAGGATACGGTATGTAGCCCTGAAGACTTGCTAAAAGCGATGAACGATAGGGAGAAGTGGCAAAAAGGGTCAGGGATATCCGTGCTAGCGCCACGACATGATTATGATGATGATGATACTCAAGGAAAAAATTACTACTTTTAGCCACGAAAACATCTTTTCATCATACATTGCCTATAATGAACGACCACAAAATTTTGGTCTTTCTAGTCTATAAAAATATTTCTTTAACATCCAAAGACATAAACAGAAAACGTTGAAACACTTATTTCTACTTTCAAAACGATTCTGATACAATCAAAATCAATACACGGCCGTAAATAAACAATGTCGTCAAAAGATTAATACAACGTTACATGTTTTTTTTTTTTTTTTTGATATTCCAAATATATATAGAAAAAAACACACCACTCGTACACAATAGAAATGATAATATAATGATTACGTACAGAACTGATTGAATAAGCTTTTGAGCTATTATGGTAAAAAAATCTTTTGTAAAATCTGTATTATCTTAAATAATAGTCTTTTTGTCTGTATTGGCTATGCGGAGGCACTTTGGAGCGACGTTATAGCACCGAAAGTTTTGTGAATATACATAGACAAAAATTGCCAGCAGCCAGCAGGTGAATCAAAAGTGTTAACCCTATATTTTATCAGATACGCAATTAAACATTTAAAAACAACCCTAAAACATTTCATTCACCAACGGATATTGATACTCAAACAATATATTTTTGTAAGATGTTCCTCATAACAAAAAAAAAAATATATATATATATATACATTAAAAATACAACTTCTGTTTCATCCCAACCTCCTGTTATTTTTATCGCTAAGAGTATTTGGACTATAGACTTCATCTTCATTTTTATATTCCGAACGTTTCGGCTAATTTGTCCTTTTGCCGTCTTCAGATATTTCATGCCAAACTAGGCAGCCCACACAAAACCTCGAAGGAAATCCTTTATTCAGTCCACAGGGGTCATCATCATCATCATCATCATTATATCGTGCTGGTAGCTCGGATATCCCTGACCCACTCTCACCGCTTCTCCCTATCATTCATCGCCTCTGGCAGGTCTTCAGGACTGCATCCCGTATCCTCACAGAGCTGCTGTATGTATGTTCGAGCTGGTCGTCCTGCTTTTGTCCGGCCATATGTGGGGGTCCATAGGAGTACATCACTTATGAGCTCATCCCTGCTTCTCCAGCAGTGTCCTGCATGTCTGGTTCGTCTAACTTGGATAGTTTTCGTGATAGGAGGCAGGTGCCCGTATAGTTGGTGCCTTGTGGGGTGTTGCTGCCAGGACTTGTTCAGTATTGCTCTCAACATACGGCAGTATCGACATGAATTTTGCCGGGGAGAAACCGCGTTTCATTTTATCGGTCCGGTCTGATTTTTTTTAAGGGGAAGATTGCCCTAATTCTGTTGACCATAACGGATGTAACATATTCGAAATATGAATATGTGAAAAACGACCAAAATATTCAGATGCATATTAATCCGAAACACTGACGACCTTCTTTAGTTCAGGTACGAAATTTTTATTACCTTCTTGACTTTTATTTTTTTTGACACGAGGAGAGGCACAATTTTTACTATGCTTACTGTTCCATCTGACCCGACAACGCGCGGTGCACCCCCTAGACCCCACTGGACTGGCCCAGGTTCGTATCTCAACTCCCTTCGTCTAGCCTCAAATATCAACTAACTGCTTTTTTTCAAAAATCACCCAAAAGCCCATCGCTTCCGGGCATGACGTCATACACATCTCCAGTCTCATTTCCTATCCAGGGTTTTTATTATGACATATATGGTTGTCACATCCTCACCGCGCGAGCGGGAACACCCGTGCTCAATGTGTACCCCTACCCGTGCACAAAGCCGAATAGTTCTAAGCCTAACTAAACCGAAAGATAAGGTATAACCAACGAAAAATGATAATATAAAAAAATCCTTCCGCAATTATATAGCACGGAGAACAAGAGTTAATCTATAATAATTATTATTTGTTATTTACCAGTAGTTGCGATTAAACTTGAAACTTCCAGATAATTCCATTAGAAGTTCTTCTCAACAAAATGCCCATATCCGTTACGCCAACTATCCTGCTTGATAACTTTGAGAGAAAGTCGAGCATTTTTAAACCTAATGTATGCAACAACCCATATTTATATATGGGTTGTTCAGTTCGAAGTTCTGTATGAGCTCCTGAGTTCGACATGAAATATCCGAAAAAGGCCGAAGGATGCATCGGCCGAAACGTTGTGAAAATAGCAATAAAGATGAAGACAGTAGTTATTTTATTTATAATTTATTTCAGCATTAATGTCATTTATCACAGTAACCAGAAAACTCTTCTGAACTTACATTTCGGTACGAACTCGTTAGGAATAATTTGTTCCATTATTCATGCTACCCTCGAAACAGTTTTATTTGTTTTACTTTCGGGGGACTTCGGATTATGTTTTAGATTGATACTCCCACAATATATTTCATAATAAGTTGCTTATTATGTAATATAATAGCCGAAGTATTTCGGTTCATGCCTTTGGGTTTAGTTAGGCTGAGAACCTTTCGCTTAGCGCATGGGTTAGTTAGATGCAACATGAGCGCAAGTGTTCATGCGCGTGCACGGGGAGGATGTGTCATTCAGAGATGTCAAAATAAAAATCCCAGATAGGACTTGGGGATGTGAATGACGTCACGCACCGGAATCGTGCGCGGAGGGTTTGGGGGATTTGAGAAAAGTGAGAGAGTTGAGAACTAGACTCCAAACGAGAAGGTTCGACTTTTTGGGCTCAACGAGGCCAGACGAATTTGTGCGCTATTGGCGCCGCACGTGTTGGGGTGGGGGCAGATGGAAAAGTTATCATAGAAAGATTGTGCATCTCTCTTCCTTATGTCGAAACCTTTAACTCAAAGGTAATAAAAGGTTTCTTACCTGGACCAAGAAGTCGTTACGTGTTTTTCGTGTTTCGGGATTCCTATGTTCTATGTATATATGTTATGAACATTCTATGTACGTTTCCCATACTCATGTATGGGCATGTTACAATTAACTAAAATAATATATAAAAAGATCCTATTCCAACTCCTGTTGTTTGTTTTACTGTTAGCTTGTTTTATAGGTAATTTATTTCAACATTAAACGTTACATAACAGAAAACGCAGTGACAATAGTAAGTTACATTTCGTTACCAACTTTTTACATATGACTCATTGCAATATCCATGGTATCTTTATAAGAAATATTTCTAAATGTTATTTTTTCAATTTTTTTTTTATATTTCAGAGAAAAACATAGTTAAGCGATCAAAAATTTGCGATGAGTAAACAGGAAATTTATGTCTGAAATTATCATGATTTTTCAAAGGAAGACTTTAATTTCTGTCAAGTCATGAACTTAAACATAAAATTCTGATCAGCGATTTTTATTTAGACAATGAATTAAAACGTGTAAAGTGCGTTTATAGATGTATGAATGAACCGGAAATAATACTGTTTTAATGAGTTGAGACGCAAATGATTTCCGTTTTAGTAAAATATAATTTATACATGAATGATTTAACAATGAAATAATTTCAATCAATAATATATTTGCCATTATTTTGAATCACCCTTGCCATTTATTGGGCTGCTTGTTTATTTCTCCCAAGTAAAATCCAGCTGGTTTTGAGCACAAGAAGTTTTCCACGAATGGTTTCTTGAGAAAATTTTCAGAGGATCTTGAAGAGAACGAAAAAAAAAAAAAAAAAAAAAAAGAAAAAGAAAGACAAAAAGAAAATCGCTTGGCGCCCAGTCTGGAAAATTTGGGTCAAATTACATTTTTTTTTTTCGTCTGTGAATCTTACTGAATGTAGCTTTGTGACATCTTGGAGAAGTACAACGTTTCTCTAATTGAAGTGCACTCAATATTGCTGTGGAGAGTATTTATCTGCTTTGAGAGTGAGAGGCGGTTTAAAAACTCAAAATGAGTAATAATGCGATAATCCCAACATATACACAGCATATATACTTACCTGGCCTTTTGGCTGGGCCGTCTGGCATTTGTGTCGGATGGGGTATCAAATAATGGCAGATTCGAGGCCGAAAGGCCCCCAACTTCGGTTGGGCCACCTACGGGTGGGCGAGCTGCAATCTTTGTCCCCTATGTATAGCACTAGACCTTGCTGTCTAGTTTAAGCTATAACCCAGCATACGTGCCCGGATTCAAATTTGGATTCGTGAAACTGCTTGCCTCATTAGAGCCACATTGCAGTTAGTGGGTCGATGAGCAGCACAGACCAGCAGGGTTAAAGTCTCGGCTCGTTCCCGACCTTCCCCTCCCCTTTATCCAAACTTTAATCGGCCTTCGGGATTTTGCCCTTGTGTCAAGTCCTGTCTGGTAGAAGGTAGCGACAAGTATCATATACACAGCATATATTTTCTTCCATGAAGATTTGGTAAATACTGCAGAAATTCATTCTCGTCAGTCTACAGCTTTTTGCGTCGAACATTGTCATAAAAGACACATTTTTTTGTCATCTGTATTGATATTATTGAGAAACGGTCTATTTCACTTCTTTGGAAAAAAAATTGAGGCTAAGGATATGCAATCTTCCTTATTCGTCTCCCAGGAATTTGAAATGGGTTGTTATAAGGAACCCAAATGCCCAACTTATTCACTTTTCCTATCTTTTTAAAAGGCGGTATATTGTGGAGTGGGAATTGTTGAGATTGATTGCAAATTCTGGAATACTTTTGCGTCGACTGTATTCCATTAATTCTCTTTGTGTATCGCGATTAAAGTGTGATGAACATTCATCATCCTCATTATCAATGACTTATCACCACAATGAAACTTTAAAAAACAGTTTTGGATTTAGTGGTAAGTAATGACACTTTTGTTATATAATTAAGGAATGATTTTTTTTTTATTTTAATCATTTTTCATTAATTATATTTTATCATTCGTTCGGTTTGGTTGGGCTTTGAACTATTCGGGTTAAGAGTTTAGGTGTGTTGTCAATTGGTGCAGTTTACAAAGATAATCACCGTTGTCATAATAAACCCCAAACATGAAATGAGGCAGGAGTGTGGATGATGTCATGTCCTGAAGAGATGGGTTGGGGATTTGAGGATTTTAAAAATCACATCAGTTGAGTTCCGACCATGGTGTTGAGAAGTTGGGGTCCGACCTCGGTGTGGGGAAGTTTCTGTGTTTCGGTTTATACACATTTCACGCTTATTTTTTTCACTTTTTGTTGGGATTTTCCAATCTGCTATTTTTTCACACACATATATGAAAGTAAATATGGATCAAAATCCAACGGTATAAAGATAACGGAAAAACAATCCAAATAGGTGAATTTATTATTAATTAAAATCGGTGTTGAACGATGGATGCTGGCTGAGATACAAATGTGGAGGTTTTTTCTCGTTTCTTTGGGAAATCCAACATTTTCAAATATATTTCCACGTGCCAGACACGTTCTTAAAACATTTGAATTATGAAGGCTTTGGGCATGTTTGTATCTTTTCGTTATATACTTTTCTTTTGCTCCCGTTATCTCAGCAAGCATCTATTGCTATGCGAACTATTCTGATATACAAGTCCTGATGATGGTTACTGAAACCAAAACTTGCCCTGTCGGCTGGGGCTGTAGAATACACTGACTGCACCTCTGTAGAGGGGTAAGACCTCCGCTTCACGAGTGTCCTGGATATGAAACTGAACAATCTGATAGTGAGGTTCCAGCAGTGCTGGAGCTTTGGGGAATGCGGAGTACCCATTTATTGCCATTGCTCCCAGGTCCACTCAGGCCCGTAGTGGTAGCACCTGATAGGGCCCTATCTATGGGTTAAATAGAACTAACAACATACCAGTGCTAAACTGAATTGTTTGAATAAACTGAATAGCTTCAAATAGAAATGTTTTTTACAATTAAACCGTACTTCCATTTAAACTGCGTGCTTATGCTTAACTGAATTATTTGAAATAGAACTGTTTTTCGACCTTAAAACTCTGTTTACATTTAACTGAATTGTTACATATAACTGCTTGAATAGTTTGAAATAAATGTTTTTGACCATTAAACTGTGTACTTATGCGAAACTGAATTGTTTTTAATAGAACGGATTATTTACATAAAAATTGATTTGGCGTTAAATAACCTATAAAAGTTTATATGCCATAAAACTCAATAAACCAAACCAGACCAAAACGTTCAACGTCGACTTTAATTCCGAATAAATTCACCTATTCTGATTAGGTTTTTTCTGTTATCTTCACACACACACACACACACACATATATATATATATATATATATATATATATAAAGTCCCTGTATTAGAAGCGATACTTGTAAAGAATAGACATCCGACTTTAAACAAAATCAATTTTAACTTGGGAGCGGTAGTACAATAATGAAGATCTTCAGTCTCAGTGGATTCACAGTCTGTCTATATCTGATATCTCGACACATTCAAACTAGAATCAATGGCCGACGATTTCCTGTATGATGTCGCCTGCACGTGATGAACTCTACAAAAAATTCTTGACCTCAAGTCAAATCTGGAAGTCCAGAATGCAGAAACGACGATAACCTCGTCAAGCACCAAAGATGGTCTAAATCACCCGTGCTTCGATTACGCTTTGTCTTTGGACAATTGTGAAACTATCTTCAACCTCGCTCAACTATAAAAATCTCAACATCAAATCCTTTACTGAAATATTTAACAAAATATGCTTAGAACAGAATCTTTTGCTTAAATAAGCAAAATACAGATTGTTTAAGAAAAAAATTGACATCATTTACTAATCTAATAACTTCACTATTTTCTTTCAATTTATTTTAAATTTTAACAGCGTATATAGAAACTAATCAAACTTCTATATTTACTATTTCATGTTTTTCTTTTCGGTTTTGCCTAGCCAGCAATGACTGCAGTATATACCGACTGCTTCTCTGTATAAAGGGTAAGACTCCCCCTCAACGAGTGTCCTGATGGTGAGGCTCCAGTAATGCTGGAGATTTGGAGAATGCGAAGTACACCTTCACTGCAATTACTCCAATGTCCACTCTGGGCCAGAGCGGTAGCACCTAATGGGGTCCTATCTATGGGTCAAATAGAACCAATCAGTGCACTTATGCTAAACTGAATAGTTAGAATTAGAACGTTCCGAACATTTGTTTAACTGAATTGCTTGAAATAGGACTGTTTTTGACATTTAGACTGTATACTTAAGGTAAAATGAATTGTTTGAAAGTGGATTGTTCTGATATACAACTGAACTGTTTTGATATTTAACTGTTTGTTTGCAAAAAAAAAAAAAAATTTAATTATACTAAACTGAATTGTTTGAAATTTATTTCAGCTTTAAATTACCCGAAAAGGGTTGATGCGCCGTAAAACAAAACATCCAAACAACTTTTTCAGGTGTTAAAATGCAAATCACGGGAAATGGAAAGGCGCTTAAAGACAGAATTTTGAGCTGTCTCAACTCATACTGTAAAAATTCAAACTAAATTGAACGAGAATAGGTTTCGGTATTAGATTATGAAGCCATATAAATTTTGTAAACAGACTATATATATATATATATATATATATTAGATATAGATATATACATATATTTGATTAATGGAAAATAGACTGCAACCCTGGGTGATACATAACCAGATATGGATATGTGAAACGTACGTAGAATGTTCATAAAATATATACATAAAACATGGGAATCCAGAAACACGAAAAACACGTCACGACTTCTTCGTTCAGGTACGAAACTTTTTATTACCTTTGAGTTAAAAGGGTTTTCGACATAAGGAGAGAGATACCATCTTTCTATACTGACTTTTCTATCTCCCCCAAACCACGTGCGTCACCTGCCACAAGGCCACTGGCCTGGCTTCAGCGAGCCCCGAAAGTCAACGGTCTTCTCCCGAGGTAGAGCTTAACTCAACTGACTTTTTTCAAATCCCCCCCAAATCCTCCGCGCACGCTTCCGGTGCATAACGTCATTCTCATCCCCCGGTCATATTACCTATCTGGGATTTTTATTTTGACATCTCTGACTGACACGTACTCACTGCGCACGCGCGTGAACACCTGCGCTCATGTTGCACCTAACTAACCCATGCGCTAAGCGAAAGGTTCTCAGCCTAACTAAACCGAAAGGCAGGATATATGAAACAAAATCCCTCGGCCATTATATTACATGGGTATATTTATTTATTTATTTATGATTATATGATAGCTCAATCCTAGATATTGAACATTCTCCATATTACATAGCACTTAGTTCGACACTTACCCACTAAGTGATTTAGTGACCACCAATACTTTATATATATATATATAGAGAGAGAGAGGGAGAGATAGATAGATATTTATTGTCAATAACAGGTTTGGCTTAATTAGGTTTTTACTCAATCCCGAATTCATCATGGTCGAAGGGCTTCTAACCTTTTAACCTTCTTTTTAGGGGATAAAAAATGGGTTCAAAACTTTCCCAAGCGTGTTATTTCAAAATTAAGACTAGAGTTTCAACCAGCCTTCAACGATGTTGCAGCCTAATTAGTCATACACATACACACACACACATACGCACACACACATATATAAATGTGTGTGTGTGTGTGCGTGGAGGTAAAACAAAGTAATAAAAGTGAAGAATTTATTGTGAAGGTAAGTCGACGTTCAACGTTTCGGTTTTGATGGACCTTCATCAGGACTTTTGAATGTTGATACCAAGTGTTGATAGAGTAACGATGGATGTGAAATATCATTCCTGGTATCAACATTCTAATGTCCTGATGACGGTCCATCAAAACCGAAACGTTGAACGTCGACTTACCTTCACAATAAATTCTTCACTTTTGATTAATTTTTTTTCAATTTTTCTCCTTACAATCAGACTGACTGTCAAATGCACTATAAATCTATACTTTCAACGCCCACACACACACATGCACACAAGCGCACGCACGAGCGTGTGCACACACACACACACACACACACATACAAGCGTGTGAGCACACACGCATGCAAACACACGAACACACATACACAGACAAAAGCGCGCGCACAAAGACACAGACACACACACACACACATAAGCACACACACACACACACAGACACAAGCGCTCACACACACACACACACACACACACACACGTACGCACACGCACACGCACACACACACACACACATATATATAGATATATATATATATATATATATGTATGTATGTATGAAGTGTCTAAAAGTAACGAGACTGTATAAAAAAGTTCATCTTTTACAAATAAACTTTGTCTCCTTCAAAATAATTTTCTTTGAAAGCCACACCCCGAGAAAGACGCTTTTCCCACTCCTTGAAACAGTGTTTGAAGATTCTTTCACATTGACTTTTTTTCGTTCGTCACGATCATGTTGCATGTTCTATGCAGTTCCCCTCCTTTTCTGGGTTTTATTTTCATTTTTTTTTCTTATTTATTTATTTATTTATTTATTTTTATATATATATATATATATTTTTTTTTTGTTTTAGTGGGTGGAATAAGAAATAGTCACAAGAACTCCAGTTTGAAATGTTCCTTTTTGGTCAGAAACCGTTCACAGAAAGTGATATTCTTTAAAGATAATAAAAAGAAAAAAAACCTGCTTGCTTTTCTTTTAGTTTTGCGCAGGAAAGAAATAATGACAGAAGCAATGTAATATTTGTTATACATCTATCAAAGAGGATCGTGTATATTCTAAGGTTCTGAAACAAACTTATTAATTGTCCCTTTTTATTTTCATGTTACGAAGGTGATTCATAGATTGATTTTAACAGCATGTCTTTTTTCATACACACACAGACACACACACACACATGCGCGCACTCTTTTGCAGTCGGCTGGGGCTGTAGAATACACCAACTGCACCTTTGAAGAGGGGCAAGAACCCCATCGCCACCCCAACGAGTGGATATGACGCTAAACAATCTGATGGTGAGCCTCCAGTGATGCAGGGGCCTTGGGTAATGCGGTAAACCCCTTTATGGCCCTTGCTCCAGCTCCACTAAAGCCCGGAACGGTAGCACCTGATAGGGCCCTATCTATGGTTTAAATAGAACTAAACTACATACTTATGCTAAACTGAATTGTTTGTAATAGAACTTTTTTGATATTTAACTGTGTGTAAACAAAATGTATACTTATGCTAAACTGAATAAGCTGAATTAGAACTATTTAACTTAACTGAATAGCTTGAAACAGAAATGTTTTTTGACAATTAACGGTGAACTCATGCTAAACAGGATTGTTTGAAATAGAACTGATATAAAAATGTATAAAAATGGATTTGGTATTAAATAACCTACAAAGGTTGATATGCCATAAAAGCCAAACAACCAAACCAACCAAACCTAACACACGTTTACACACACACACACACACACACACACAGAGGTACAGAGACACACACTAACACACGCACACACACACACACTCTAACACAGACACAAACACTAACACACACACACGCACCACGCACACTAACACACTTTAACACACACATGCAAACACAAGCGCTAACACACACACACACTCACACACGCACTAATACACCTAAAAACACTAACAGACGCTCATACACACGCACACACATACACATGCATGCACACACACATACACACTAACACACTAACACACACATGAACACACTAACACACACACACTTATACACACACATACACACTAACACACGCCCACAGACACAGTCACACACTAATACACACACGCGCACACGCTCACATACTAACACACGCTCTCATACACACACACACGCTCTCACACATACCGTATACACACCCATGCACGCACACTCTGTTAGCCTGTTTTTTCATAGATTAAATGATTTTAAATATTAGCTTTTTCTCTCTATAGTCTTTTGGTTAGTAATTTATGGTAAATCAAACGTTCTGGGATATTTAATGCCTAATCCTGTTTATATATATATATATATATATTAATATATATATATATATATAAGCCAAGTAATCCAAATGTGAGGAATTTATTACAATTGAAATTCAATGTTAAAACGTTTCGGCTTTAATAACCCTTCCTCAGGACTTCAATATAGGGGAAAAAGGATTCTACAATAGCGACTTTAATAAAATAACAGGAGAAAAGAGAAAATATATATATAAAGAAAGAACTCACGACCGTTCAATCTGCGTTCTTTTTTTTTTAAATGACCACGTGATGGGCACTTACAATAATGCTTTGAGAGAAACAACGGATTCAAATAAGAGGAAAGCAAAAATTGTCAAAACATTTTGAAAGAAGAAGAGAAAAAAACGAAAGAATGAAAAGTAAGGAAAAGAAAACGAAAGAAAAAGAAGAAAGGAAAGAAAAGAAAAGAAAGAAAGAAAGAAAGAAAGAAAGAAAAAAACAAGAAAAGGAAGGAAAAAATATAATTATTTAATGAATAGTTTGTTGTTAACCTTATTACCCAACCCCTCCGCTCGGACAGGATATGACACAAGGTCAATTTTAAGCGGAGTTTAACAGGTTTGAATTCAGAGTTTTTCTTCTTCTAGACTAGTTGCCTCACCAAGGCTGAAGAACCTAGTCTAACCTACTATTTATCCATAGCTGGCGGGAGAATAATTGGATTCGTACCTTTCTCAAGGGTATTAGTGCTATGTGAAATGCAATCAGTCTCGTCCAGGATTTAAACTCGTGTCGCCGTGTCCATTGCCTACGACTGGGATACATTTTGGTCGGCCGTACTTGCAAGTCACGATCCGACCGGGTGTGTCCTTGCTCGGGTGGTAGTCGGTAATAACCGGTATGCTCGAGCCTCAGGGTGCCGTCCCCCCTAGGTTTTAGCCCTCTTCGGAGGGGTTAGGTTTATCACCTGGCACCTGAGGCGTCCTTCTTTAGGGGAATGCCGACGGGGCCCGAGGCATTTTTGGGACTGCTGGGCGCGTGTGGACTACGGTCCTGCACCCGAACCACGTAAAAAACGGCCTTGTGCCACACTTGTAGGCTTGGTGAGGCGTATGACAGATACCATAACGTACGAGAATAAGGAAGACGTAAGAAAAATACTAACGCTCCGATTTCCAGTATCGGCTACTGTGTGTAGACTCTATTCTACTTGTACCTTTGTTATTCCAGGCTTATTCGCATAAGTTTTTCCCACTTGGACTTATCTTATCGTTGATATCGTATTTAGCACAGCATAACACATATCAAACTTCTTGGGATATTTAATGCCAAAACCATCCTTCTACAAGAACAGTAGCAGTGTTATTTAACCCATAGCTTTGAGGATAAGGGGGTTCATACCTTTCCCAAGGTAGCGTGACTGGATTTCGAACTCGCTTACTACGATACCGCAGAGGTGCATCTGGTGGTGTAAGGGTTAGCAAGTCAGACTAACAAACTTTAAATGGTTTTCAGTATTACTAACTACAAATACTGTTTATATTAATCATTTTTTTGTGCATATAGTTAAATTTTTTCAAGTTTTCTTTAGGGGAATGCCGACGGGGCCCGAGGCATTTTTGGACTGCCGGTGCGTGTGGGCTACTCTCCTGCACCCGACCCACCAAAAAACGGCCTTGTGCCACACTTGTATGCTAGGTGAGGCGTATGACAAATACCAGAACGTAAGAGAATAAGGAAGACGTAAGTTCGAGTCTCATTGGGTGTCCCATTCATATTGTGACCATACACCGCCGGCCAACCTCCACTATCTCAACCATCCAAACTACTCATGGCCATTTGATCGTCTAGTGGTTTCTCTCATCTCTTGCCAGGGGTATTCACATATCTTTACGGACACACAACCCACAACATACACATCTGAGAGGGTGGAAGAAAAGACGAACAAACAATCACGGGCTTGGGTTAGCTCCCAGAGCAAGAAGGGAAAAGTTTTTGACACTTTTGTGGAGCTCTCCGTACATCTGCAGGCTATCACGAGCGTGTATTCGAGTGAAATTCCCACAAAGCCACAAAGGAATGCTGACTCATCTTCTCACATTGGACAATCCGGCATCTCAGTCTACGGTTCTAGCAGCCTCCTATCTTGACCGACAACTTCGCCGACTTCTGTCAACTGGGCTGTTCTCTCGAACTGTTTATTCTTTCTACTTCTTTTTTCTGACTCCTTCTCTTGACTGCCCTTCTCTTGACAGCCCTCTCCTGCCGACTGTCCCTTCCTCGTTATCTTCCGGTCTCGTGGGAGATCTTGCGTGCAAGCCCTTTGTGTGGGTTCCGCGCCAAAACAGACAAAGGGATCCTATGACTGGCACCCACACCCACAGAAACGAATGCCACTCATTGAGTCACAATATGGCATTGTGCCACATTTAAGCAAAAAGCTTAGTAAATTACCACTACGATCCTGCAGTCCAACGATTTAACCATTACACAACGAGGACGCCCTTGTTCAGTTTTCTTGAGGTATTTTTGGTATGTTCATATTGCAAACGTTTTGACTCACCGCAGTATTAAAAAATGAAAAACTAGGGGCATTATATTAACCAGAATTGACAGCAAAAAAAATTGTTAAGAATTTGCCAGATTTTGTTATTCACACCGATAGAATGGTAAAAAGAATAAACAAAAAAAAATATAAAAACCGCCCAGCAGGGGTATAAGAAAGACAATACAAACTTCTGCATACATTGAATACATTAAGATCTCCTTAGAATATTTGTGTGTATATATATATATATATATATAAGTAAGCACATAAGTATATCACCGGCCCGTCGGACTGCTAAGAAGGTAAAGTGTTTGCCAATGCTTCGTGAGGCCAGGTTTCAATCTCAGATCGAGTTATACCATAGTCTAAAAAACTGGAAGTCGATACCTTCTTGCTTAACACTAAGCATTAAACGTACGGATAAAGGGGAAAACTGGAGCAACCCAGGGAAAGGAATAGCGCCTTTTGATACATCTAGGGGTAGTAGTTAATGAAAAGGAAGCCTTGTGGTCGCCCTCGAATCCAGTCGACAACTTCTTACTTTAAGTTGGTGACCATTGTCGAGGGCGAACCGAAGGCTCCCTTTTCAACAGCTACTACACCGAGCTGTAGGGGAAGGCGCAACTCCTCTCTCTGGATTGCTCCATTTTAACCTTGATCTATACCTTATAATACTGAGTGTTAAGCAAAGAGGCATCAAGTACCATTTTTGTAATCTTTGGTGTGACTCAAACTTGGATTGAAACCCTGTCTCCCGGGATATTGGCGAACACTCTCATCATTGTGCCAATTGGTTAAACAGGGGAGGGAAATTCAAATTCGGATAATTCGAATTAGCAAACTCTTGGTAAGGTGGCTCAGTGTGTGAGCGTACGGAGCATTTCGTGAAGTGACAAAACCACCAACATGAACGACAAATTCGTAATTAATTCTTAAAAAGTCAGGAAAAAAATAAAATAAAATAAAATTATATATTCCATCATCATCATCATGATGTCCTACTGCAAGCATTGATTTCTCTTAACCTCTATTATCTTTCGTCTCTATCAACCATCGTTCCCGTAAGTCTTCCGTGCTACGTCTTGTATCAGGACAGAGCTGTTATAAATAGGTTCGAGCTGGTCACTGTATCCTTGCTCGTCCATGTGAAGAGGTCAACAGGATTACATCGCTTATGAGTTCGCCCTTTCTTTTCTAGCCGCGTCTCGCATGTCTGGTTAGTATTTGTCACTGCCTCCCACCAGACAGGATTTGACACAAGGTTAAAAGCCCGAAGGCCGATTAAAGTGGGGATAAAGGGGATGGGAAGGTCGGGAACGAGCTAAGACTCGAACCTAATGCTGATACTCGCATGTCTGGTTAGTCAAATTTGGATGGGTTTTGAGATGGGTGGTAGGTGGCCGTACAGCTGCTTTTTGTGAGATGTTACTGCTAGGAATTATTCAATACAGCTCGTAGCATTTTTGTGTAATTGACGTCAAGCTTTTTCTCCATATGCTTTGTCAGCGTCCAATTGCACCACTTATATATTTAAGATGTTGATTTTATTAAAAAAATGATATCCCAGTTTTCTCAGTAAACACTGGTGGTAGAGAATGTCTGTGGTGCAGTGACTAACGTGCTAAACTGCCACACCATAGTAAGCGAGTTCGAACTCCATTCGTTCCATTAAGTTTACGAAAGGACAAACGTCTTGGAAAAAAGCATGAAGTCCCTTATCTGACCAGTCATAGTTTAAAAAGTACCGCTGCACTTCACAAGGATTATTTTAGCATTAAATAATCCACGAAGGTTGATATGCCATCAAACAAAGAAACCAAATCAATTAACATTGATTAATCGTCGAGGGTGGAGTAAGGGATTTTACCCTGAAACCACCGGTTTCCACCAGGTCACTGCAGTTTCTTTGACCATCTTTTGGAGATTATTTTCAGACTTAGAAATACTTACAGGAAAACTCACTTGTTTGGATATCGTGTACTAACAACGAGTTGCGAGATG